>OOFC01043042.1:0-22060 GCA_900323345.1 Pseudochromis fuscus
AAACAACAAAATGCAGAATGAAAACAACAATATGCTGCAGAAAACAACAATATGATGCATAAAAACAGTAAAATGTTGGATAAAAACAACAAAATGCTGAGTGAAAACAACAATATGTTGCATAAAACAACAAAATGCTGAATGAAAACAACAATATGTTGCATAAAAACAACAAAATGTTGGATAAAAACAATAAAATGTTGCATAAAAACAACAAAATGCTGAAGGAAACCAACAATATTTTACATAAAAACAGCAAAATGTTGGATTAAAACAACAAAATGCTGAGTGAAAACAACAATATGCTGCAAAAAAACAGCAAAACGTTAGATGAAAACAACAAAATACGGTCAAAAATCAACAAAATGCTGAATGAAAACAACAATATGTTGCATAAAAACAACCAAATATTGGATGAAAACAATAAAATGTGTGATTTACATATTTGATCTTCCTGGTTTACATGAACCCAGCATGTAGTTGGTCCAACATTGACCCATCAGTGGTTTAAATACAACCCAGCATTTTCCAGTGTGTACGGTGTGAGCTTGATGGATGACACTCCACCTTTAATGTTATGGAGACGTTAGAAAATAAATTGGCTGTACATCACTGCTTTGATCTGTGAAGGCTGCAGGAAAACATCCACTTTCTCCTCCTCCATCCACCTTGTGTGGACGTGGCTGTTTGTGTTATTTTTAATTCATAAATGTCTGAATAGGAAGCTGCAGCAAAGCTTCAGATATGAATGAATGTGTCACTGTGAACATGCACGGGGCTGAACGGATACAAATCATAATAAACACAAGTGTTTCCCTCTGCAGTTAAGACTTGTGCCTTTATCCTGTCACAATATGCAGACTGGATGACATTGTAAACAGGCTTTATCCATGCAGCAGCAGCATTTTGCATTTTTACAGTTTGACAACATATCCATCATCAAAAGAAAAAAAGAAAGAGTCACGAGGCATTTTTCAATCCACTTCTTTTTTATGTATTTCTGTGCTTTTCCTTCATCTTAATTTGGATCAAAAATTGATCAGATCCACAAAGCAAGGTGGTTTTGTGCCCTCCAGTTGCCAATAGTAACCAAAGCTGGCCAAGAGCAGTATCCACTCGGTGGTGAATGAAGCAGAGAAGTGTTGAGGGTGGAGTGTATTATATCACTGAAGCTTACAAGGACCTTTTAAAGAGCTGTTGTCAATGAACAGAGTGCTGCATCGGTCCGACATCCGGATGAAACCTGAACGGCACCGGTCACGACCTGCAGTACACCCTGGTCTATTCTTTTCTCTTCTTTTGTTGTCTTTACATCATATTTATTGTGTAATCAAACACGTTATGTAATTGTTGAACCACTGTGTGCTGTTTTTAGACCCTAGAGGAAGTGGTGGAGTGTGTCTAAATCCAATGTGCACTAAATATACTTTCACAAACACATGATTTTGGGGAGGTGTGGGGGTGATGTGGGCCACCCTGGAGAGGAGAAGTCAGTTGCACTTTGCACCCCCCTGCATGTCCATGTGTTATGATGAGGGAGTGTCATGCAGTATGTTTCTGCAGTGGTTTAAACTGTGATTAAAAGGTTTGGTGATCTTCAGTTGCACCTGCTGCACCAAAAGCATCAAAGAAAAGCAGGCCGTTCATTACCAGCGCGCCCCTGCCAGCATTACGTATTTGCAGTTCATGTCTTTACCAGATGATGGCACGATCAGACCTGGGCGGGAACAAGAAGCAAAAAAAAAAAAAGGGGGCTGGACAATAATCCTCTCGGAGTCTGCCAATAGCAGCTCGAGTTGGAGCAGTGCTCGTACTACAGAGCCACACTGAGGTCTCTGCGCGTATCGCACACCGTTGGGAAGCTGGCGCACCGGAGGGAAGTCTTCCCTTTTTCTGACCGGGAGATATCACAGGCACACGGGGAGGTAAAGATCTGACACGACGTCGATTGCAAAGGCAGCACGGACTCTGGCTAATTCCCTCAGGTGGCATTACACTCCTGCACTGCTCTATTTAAAAGGATCACATTGTTGGCCACTGCGCTCTTCTCCTCCTCTCTCCCGTCTTACCAAACCCCTGAGCAGCCAACGCGCTTACCTGGAAAAGACACGGGGTTTGTCTCATGTCCACGGTGTTTAAAGCAGGATTATCACTTTCAGAAAATACACACAACTCGCCACCAACCGACGCCGAAGTGAAATCAAGGGATTACTACTGTTTGTAAAAAGAAAGAAAAAAGCGCATTGGTTGTCCAAGCGTCTGAATGCGCGTCTTCCTCTCTGTGAAGGGAGCAAAGTGCTGATAAATCTGCTCTCACCGGACTTGGGACCGGAGTAAAAGGAGCTTCTTAGGAGCTGCACTTATCAGGAGCGGCTCCGACTTCTCCGTGGAGACCCAAACACATCCAACACTTGATCCACTGAGAGGAGGAAACTGAAAATCCGGCGAAAATGCCTCTTGCACAGATTGCGGAACCATGGCCCACGATGGAACTAGTGCAGCTCGAGACAGAGGTAACGAGAGGTCAATGTGTCCATATTGAATTGCTTTTTTAATTGCCATTTTTTTTGCATGTCTCCAATTTTTTGCGCAATCCTTTGCAATCTGGTGCAGGTATTTTCTAAAAAGATCTTTTTCTTTAAACTCAACATCCCAACGTGTGCAGCACTTTGTAGCAAAAAGTGATTGAAGTCTAAAGTTACTTAAAATGATTGAACACTTGGCAGTCAGCTGGAGAGGAGGGTAAATGAACTGTGTCCTGTAAATGAACTGAGTATTTCAATCGTGTGATCAATACAGCTCTGTTTCCGTGTGTGTTGGCCTCTCACAGCTTCAAAGAAACCCAGTCCATTTACAACAACCATGCCAGGGTCACATAGAGACTGTGATTGGCAGGGAAATGTCTCATTATTACCCTTTTTCATCTGGGAGCTTTGAGCTTTTGGGGCCTGAAAGTAGCTCAAAGACTCCACTTACTAGTCTGTCACTGAAGCTCGGGGGAAGCTCCATTTCAAAGTTTTAAAAACCACAGAGCAGTCTGTCATCTCGAATAATAGCTCGCCGCCGCTGTCTGTCACCGCTCTCACCTGTAGTGTGTTACCAGGGCTGTGTCTTTGTCCACACAGAGTCCACGTCCACCATCAAGCCTGTCATCTCTTCAGAGGATGTCACAGCTGAGAAGATAACATGATTTTCTCAGGATGTAAAATTAGGGCACAAAAAAAAAAAAAGTAGTAGAGTATTGTAGTGTTGTGTAGACCCTTGTAGTTGTAATGTTGCATCATTATGCATGAACACTTCAGCTGCTCATTCAACAGACTGGTTGCTTCCTCATGAATATGCAGCTACCACATTATGATGAGCAGATCTGAGGAGTGGGAGCAACCTGTGGCACAGAGAGCTGCAGAGGTTTTCCAACGCTCGCCTCTTGTGTTATTATAAACCTGTCTGGCTGTATGGGTTGGCTCTGCCGTCATGTGACATAAATGTACTTGTGTGTCTAATGAACAGCTCCTGTGCAGACTGCATCTTCCATCAGTGTGATTTCTAAATGAGGCTCATTTTTCGATCCCCCGCCCTGAGTAATTACTCTGATTACTGTGGAAATTTAACCGAGAAGAGAATGAATTTCAGGCAAAAACACATTTGATTGCAACGTCTTATTTTCAGAATTTGCTCGTTCTGCTCGAGCTTTAATTTATTAACAACTACAGGCAGTTTAATGAGCCTGGAGAAGTGAAGCCATGTAATTACGAGGAGCTTTTTACCAAAGTTTAATTTTGCTCTTGCACAAACAGTTTAGTGGATGTGTGTATAATTGTATATTTATTAAGATCCTGATATAGTGTGGTCAGCAGACTCCACTATTTACAGTATTCTGCAGCATGTGAGTTGGCTGAGTAGCGTATCGCAGCCGAACAGATGGTGGTGCAGAGCCTGTGAAGAGTGCTAAGTTTAATACTGTGAAAATATCCTGTACTCGTCACAACTCTGTGAGCACAGTCTCGAAAATACAGCAGGTTAAATATCAGCATGTATATCATCTTTTATCCTCTCTGCTCCGGCCCCCTTAAATGCAGTAACCGTAATTAATTCAATGACACAAATCACTGCCAAGTCATGAATGGGATCTCTGCCATTTATCACTGTCACCAACCTACCAGCCAGCTGCACACTTTGGTTCCTCATGGCAGCGAGCGGCGGCTCAGGGCTCGGATTGATTGAGCAGAAAGAGTGAGTGATACTGGGGGTCCTGCCAGCGAACATGTTGGGGACAGTGCCGCAGCCACGGGGAGTCCAACAAGTCATATGGACAGATGGGCTGGACACAGAGACACTTTTGGATGATTTACAGAGCGGAGGCTGAGAGATAAAATCCCACCTTGTATCCTGAAAAACATCCCCAGCTGCGTGAGTCTGAACACATGCGGCAGAGAGTGATGTGCTATGATACAGCAGATGATGAAGAGTCTGTTTTGCCATCACTCATTGTGCGAGCGCTTGTGTTTTGTAGCCAAGAAGGTGTCATGAAAGGAAATCAGTTAAACTGCCTTTTGTGCACGGCGCTGTGGAGAAGCAAGCGATGCTGAAATGTGCAGTCAGCTATTCAAACATATTTGTTTGATTGAGCCCTGTGCTATTCATCACCGAGCCATATCTGCTGTGAATGAACGTGTCCCCAGTGAATCAGCTGCGATGAAGGCTCTTCAGCAAATAGGCTCATCCTGTCCTGGTTGAGTCACTAACACCTGCAGCGGACACGGTCATCACCAGGGGAAGGCGGGTCCTTAGAAAGTAGTGAATAATCCTGATGTCAGCATTTAGTGATTGCATAGTTTGGATACAGGTACAATGTGTACAACCAAACTGAGTCAAGCTTTTCAAGTTAAAAACCTGAAACCTGGTGGTAGTTTCTTATCTTTGTTTGTTTAATTGATTCGTGTAGGTGATCCCAAAATATCTTATGTCAGTACTGCAGCTACATTTGATATTATATTACATTGGATTTGGGGGTAATGTAATACTGTTGGAAAGCTGGTGCAGTTTTTTGAGACTTACTCACAGACTGTATGTAGAGTGGATGAAGCTAATGTGACATCACCCCTTGGTTTGTGGACTCGCATTTTGAAGCCAGGAGTGGAGAAGAAGAACCAACCAAACAACCATATTTGGGTGAAGAAGAAGAACCAACCAACCAACCATATTTGGGTGAAGAAGAAGAACCAACCAACCAACCAACCATATTTGGATGATGAAGAAGAACCAACCAACCAACCAACCATATTTGGATGAAGAAGAAGAACCAACCAACCAACCAACCAACCATATTTGGATGAAGAAGAAGAACCAACCAACCAACCAACCAACCATATTTGGATGAAGAAGAAGAACCAACCAACCAACCAACCATATTTGGATGAAGAAGAACCAACCAACCAACCAACCAACCAAATTTGGATGAAGAAGAAGAACCAACCAACCAACCAACCAATCAACCACCCAACCATATTTGGATGAAGAAGAACAACCAACCACCCAACCATATTTGGATGAAGGAGAAGAACCAACCAACCACCCAACCATATTTGGATGAAGGGAGGAGTGAAGAGGCGGGTCTGACCTTTGAACCCGAGGACACTGCCCAGTGTGTAAATCAAACTACCCACCGCCCCTACACATTACTCTTTTTCAATCCTACCATCTACCTTATGAAGCCACTTTTTGAATTGAAGTCAATTGGAGTTTTTTGGATCCAGCATCTAGTGGCCATCGAGAGTATTGCACTTTTCTTGCACTTCCACTTTGGCTGCATTTTTGAGCCTTGCTTGCTGCATCTATTCCTACATACACTCTTTGATCTTTGCAAAATGTTTCATTGCATATTAAGCATAGGAGGCATGAACATACTCTCCACAGTGAACTCACCGTCATCCTTCTCTTCAATCTTCTCAGTTAGTGTTGAATCTACTCTTTCACTTTCATGTCTACTCATCTCCGGGAGATGACAAGTGAGATGACAGCGATGGCGGCAGCGCTCCATCACTCACAAGGCGACAGAATTAGGTTGCATGAAAATTGAATGCACTTCAGTGGAACAACAATCGTGGCTCTACACTGACACTTAAAGTATCTGTAAGTGTCTGTGTTTATGTAGCGTTACAGGATTGCACAAGACTAGAAAGCGAAGGAGGCCAAACAAAGCTGAGGGGAACAAGTAGGGTTAATACAGGGAATGTGTGCCATGTTTGCTTGCCAGGCGTGGTCAGCAGCGTATACTTGTGGAGTGTATGTGTGTGAGCATGTGCAAGCTTAGCTGCAGCTAATCTGGGTGTGACCTGCAGAACACCTAAGTGAACCAAGGAGGGCTGGGTGGGCATGTGATAACACAACCCTTGTGCGTGATAGGTGCCCTGAGAAAGTGAGTCCTCGTTCCCTTTGACTTTGGGAGTTAAAAATTAATCTGCAAGTAAAGCCGAGATTGAAAGACAAACAGGAAAAGGAGGCTGAAACTTTTTCAGATAGTGTTACAGCCTCGCAAGTAAATGAATGGTTGCTGTATTTCGTAGTTGCCTAGCTACCAGGCTCTCATCACGGCTTTATCTTCCCAACACCACGAGTGCTCTTAGACTGTTTGCTTTGTCTAAACATATAGGAGTCCTGAGAGGAAACCTACAGCTCTCCTGTCTGGCTCCGGCTCGCTCAGCAGGATGGCCTGTAAATCTTTTTACAGCGTGCTTGTGGCCTCTGAATTCCTCCCCGTGAACATATTTGTGTTTTTTTTTTTGCATCCGAGCATTCGCATGCATTCTCTCGATTTGAAAATTTAGCTTGTTTATTAATGACTTTGAGCAGATTTATGTGTCTGTTTGTTAGCCTGTGTGTGTGTGCATGCCTGTGCTCTCATTGAGGAAGCCCAGGGGAGGGAAAGCACCATTAACTGGGCCACTTGGATCAGCCATGCAGAGCTAATGAGGTTGAAATGTGTTGAACAGCAACGTCAGAAAGACAATGCTGACCACACACACAAACTCAGACAGTCGCACTCACACACACTTAGGATTCCCACCACTCATCATACCAGGTTAGGCGAAGCTAACCACGCACACATCAGCCAGGACAGGCCGAATGAATGAAATAGTCAGAGAGGAATCCATTAAATCTGGTCCATCATAACAACACGCTGCACTTCCTCTTTCCTTTGAATTATCACTCCTTTAACACGTCTGTGCCTGACTTCAAGCTGCCACTAAATTGCTTCCATTTCTGCAATTTCTCCCATGTTACCTCACATTACCGCCCTTGCAACTTTTATGACTGGCACAGTTCGGTTAGATTAAATTGCCTCTCTCCAGATCGTGATTAAAGTCCAACCAGATGAACTGTTGCTGTGTATATTAAAAAAAAAAGAAATCTATACATCCAGTAGAAAAATCAGGTATTACTGCGAGAGTGAACCTGATCCTGTGTCCTGTCGTCTCTGTGTTCAGAAGCTTTGTTCGTCCAGCAGCAGAGCAGAGCCGCTCTGTCGTCGCTGCCCTCGCCTCCTACATTTCCACAAACTCTGAGTCCTTTTTGTTTAGTGTGTTATTGTTCAGGCCGCTGCTTGTCATTGTCTCGACTGCCTGTCTTAGTTTGTGCAAAGTCCAGAGGAAGAGGAAGAGGGCATTGAGGAAGGGACCAGCCTCGGGGTCGCCAACCTGAAACGGAAGAACAAAAGGAAAAAGTAGGCGGGGAGGTTATCCAGGCTGTCCTCATACTCAGGCCGTCACTTGGCTCTGGGCCCAGGACAGTGTCTTTGATCATTGGAGAGGTCCAGTTAGGATCATTTTGTATTTGTGGTGCAACAGTATTCATCATGTTATTTCCCAGCCTATAGTAGATTGGTAAATGCAGTACATTTATATAGCACTTTCATGACCTTAGCTAGGTCCCAAAGCACTTTACAAGACAATTCATTCACCCTTTCACACACCAATGGCTACCGAGCTGCTATGCAAGGCGCTAGCCACCACTGGGAGCAACTTGGGGTTCAGTGTCTTGCCAAAGGACACTTCGACACTTCTACCACCTGAGCCACAGCCGCCCAGATTGAGTAATTTAAGGCTTGATGGTGATGGAGTTTGGCATTTGTATGTAGCCATGTTGTTTTTTTGGATGTAGAGGTGACCATATTTGGATATGCAAATGAGGAAGTGGGTCTGAAACTTGAACCTGAGGACACTCTCCAATGTGTATGAGACTCCAGTTTAAGACGGGTCTCCTTGGAAACCAGGCCACGCCCCTTCCTCTTTTTACTTAGTTATCTTTTTTTTTTTTTTAGATGGATCATCAGATCACTGCTAAAAAGAGTTGATTTAATTAATGACATAAGGATTACATGCCGATTTTGCAGTTGAACAACTGGAGTTTTTAAAGCCAGCATCTAGTGGTGATTGGTGGTATTGCAGTTTTTTGCACTTCTGCAGTGGCTTCATTTTTGAAACCCAGTTGCTTCGTCCATACACTTTATTATAGCTGCAGATATGAAAGAAACATTACAAACTGGACTAGTAAAGCTTGAAAGACTAATTACGCTTTGTAAATAGCTTGTTAGCTTCACAAAATTATGTTCTTATATTCAAATTTAAGATCTTTAGCAGATGAGTGTAAAAACAAACCTGGTGTCAAACTGTGAATATTCAAGTGAGGTAACAATAAACAGACTGATTTTAGAAAAAAAAAACAGATGTTCAAATCCATATATGAATAAATCTGTTTACAATATAATAATGATGAGTCATAATTTTCCAGTTTCACCCATAGTGTTTCTCAGCATCCAGTGTATGGTTGTGATGGATGTGAGGCTGCTTTGTTTAAACCAGCTGTGAGGGCAAATGGGCCAGAGTCAAGAAAAAAAAGCTCTTCTGTTTTAAAAAAAAAAGTGGAGTTATGTGATCCCAAAGCTTTTACTAAATGTCTAAAAGCCACGAGACAATCCATCTTATTCATGCTGCATTTTGTCTGGCCTCTGCACACCGGACATGAGTAATGACAAGTGATCCTAATGTGACTTGACGTGCAGCCTCCTGCTTTGCTTTTTTTTTTTGAATGACATCACAGGTATCTGACAGCACGGCCTCTGCTCATCATTGTAGCTTTAGTGTCCAGCAGAATGAGATCGATCGGTGTCTAATCCCACCGTATGTTCAAAGTTAGCCGCCCACTCCTGACGCATGCTGATTTTCCCCATTGGCGCCGCCATTGTTTTACAAATAACAGTAATTACCCTTCTTTGTACCAGACTTACCTGCTGCAGGAAACGGACAAAGGATTTGCATTTTTACTTTGTGTCAATCTCAGAATATTAGGTTTGCTGGAAGTGCTGGATGCAGTGGACTGTTGCCACCCACACACATCTTCTAGCAAATATCCTCTCTGCCTCTTTCTCCCTCATTTACACAAACACACACATTTGATACTCACACACACTGTTTCTCACATCTGCTTTTTTTTTTTGTCTTGTTGTTTTCTTGACAGAATGGGCAGAGCACCACGGAGGACGGAGTCACAACCGCTGTCAAGGTACGTGGCATCATCCGAAACAATGACGCTCGCCGATGACTCAATATTCATGCAGCTTAACATCCAATAAATTAGACTTGGCCACAACTCCTGCGTTGAATTCTTGGCTTTTGTTTGTGCTCGAGCGGCAGCAGCAGGCGAATTCCATCAAAGGGCAAATTCTTCAGTTTCTGGAGACATTTTTCATCTCTAGGGAAAAAAAAAACAACTCATGATGACATTATTTTCAGGCGCTTGTGTTGATTTATTCATTTACAGCTCTCAGAGGGTATTAGCTGGCTGGGGGTTTAATGGGTTGAATGGTGTCTGAGTGAGGCTGATCGACTGGAGTGATGCGTCTATAAATTGGGGTCACAGTGGATGTCCTCACCTCGCCTGCTTACATCACAGAGAAACAAATACACACTGAAAATCGCCGCTCGGCCTCTGCGCCTCATTGTCCACACATGAAACGTGATCCTGCTTCCTCCCGTGCACTATTACTCTCCAGTCGTGGACGAGGAAATGTTCCCTCTCCTCTCGCTCAGCCTCCTTTTTTTCCTCCCCGGCTTCGCTCTCAAGGGGAAGAGACTCTGAAGAGCATGTCGTCTTTTCTTTCAGTCCAGAACAATGTGCTGCGACTGAGGGAGAGGATGAAGGGTTTCAGTCACAGAGGCCAAGCTATTACTTTAATGTGTTTAAAAAAAGACACAAGCTTCTTCGACAGTGGAAATCACTGTCACACTGACGCGATAATTCATAAATATGACTTAAAAAACGCCATAATCCCAGAGGATGAGATAATATCTCGGGTAGAAAACGATCCAAACACAAGTGCTCTGCTTTTCTGAAATGTAATATTGTGAAATCGTCATCGCCAGATATTGCTGTGTCATGACAGAGTAAATATAGCTAATACGAGAAAACCCTGACAGTGAAAATGAAACTGGATCGGTCGGTAATGGAGGCGGATTGGTACGTCCCTAATCGTATAATCGCAATAGCTAGAAGTCGATAATGTTATATGATCTCAGCGCTCAAGCTCGGGCAGCTGCTGTGATTATGAACGCTGCATGTCGTGCTAATTGATTGGGGACTATTCCAGTGATCTGATCATTTATGTAATCTTTTTAATTAGCATCCCGGTGGACGCTGTTGTCTGTGATTCTGCTCTCTAAGTAACCTCTTAAAATATACATACCCGCTGAGAGGCTGGGGTTTGGGGGGGGGCGGGGTGTCACAGACCCGGTCCCCAGGCCTTTCTGGCACCGTGCAGGCCGGGCAGCTGTAACCAGGCGCTGCAGCGATCAATACAGAGCTGCTGTTTAAATGCTGGGAATCTGATAATGGCTGCTGTTATCTACTCTCCAGCCATGGGAGTTACCTGGCTCCAGCAGACCTAATGGGAGGACTCGGCGAATGTGAGACGGAGGGGATGCAACAGTTGAGACCGCGATGTCCTCGCTGCTCAGAGTGATGTTAAAAATGGCTTAATTGAATTGTCCTCAGCGTTCAGGAAGGTGTGTGTGTGTGTGAGGTTAAGTCAGTCGTCTGCCTCTGGAAGAAACAACCACAGTGCTAATGAGCCGTCTACTGTCTCCCTCTGTCTCCGTCTTCATGGTGTAACAGTTAGAAATACACATGAGCATGTATTTATACTAAAAAAATCATTTGTTTTCACACCAACCTCTGCTTCTCTTCTTGGGAAATACTGAACAGTTGTACCACTTTTAGACGCTGACACAGATACAATTTGATGCTTTTACATAATTTTCCTCAGTGGTCCCCATCCACCAGTCTGTGAGGCATTTGTTACCGGGCTGCACAGAAAGAATTAATCATTTATATAGTTTCTGTTGTATTGATTATTAAAGTCTGAAAGATGTTTTATTTTGAAAAACCGGACCGGATTCATTTCAACTTAACTTTCGTCTTGATACCTCAATGCACTTGTCACGTGATCAGACCCAAAAAAATAAGTCCACAACCTAGTGAAATGAGAAAAAACAAACTTCTGTGGAGAGCTTCTTTGCAAAGGGGAAACATTCAGTTTTTATGCTGGGCATGTTATTTTATTTTTGCTGTATTTATCTGTCACAGCTTGAAGGCTCGTCCGTGAAAATAATGCCGACATTAAACCGGTGCAAAAACGGTTGTGGACCCCTGATTTACCCCAAAGATTCATGACTTGATTCTCGAAATCTTTATCGAATAGTCATCTCAAGTCTTCTCCATTTCAATATAGCAAACATTTCTTAAGATGATGCTTGTCTGTTTGCAACATTACAGAAAAACTACTGAAATCTACCCACCGTTGCTGGATCATAATGTAATCTGACACCATTTCCTGGATCAGATTTAATTCATGAACAGAATAAATCCCAAACAGCTCCATGTACGTAGATGATTCCTTGAGTTTTATCTAGTTTCATGTGCTTTAAAAAAAAACGTTTCCATTCAGAGCAGGTCCAGATTGTTGTTGTGACAGTACAGTAGCTGTTAACAACAAATGGCCTCTGGTGAGGAGTATTGATGGGCTGATCAGACAGCGCTCCACTGTCATCTGAGAGGGTACTCAACTGATGGGTCCTGTCACAGGAGGATGATATTACCCAGCAATTTACTCCCTGGCAGAAAGCCAGACTTTCAATCATCTGCCTCCATAAAAGTGCAGCGTTTTGGCCTTTTTATAGAAACGGATCACATCAAGCCTTTTTTTGCCCTTGAGTATGCCCCGAAGAAAGATTTGTTCAAAAAGGTAAAACCATAAAAATAACGAGAGTTTCAGTTCAAAGAGAGATTCCCACTAAAAACCAACACATGGTGTACTGTATGTGGTGAGAGGTCAGTGGTCTACCTGTCAGGAGGAGGTGAAGACTAATTAGCCTTGGAGGCTTGGGTGAGCTCACATGTGAGGTATAGAGGTCATGGAGCAAGGAGGTAATTGTTTTTGGACCTCTTGCTATGATGTGTGAAAAAATAGCTGGATGAAGTTAACACAGTGCTGCTTGTAAGCCGAGACTGTTTATACAAATGGAAAAAACCACCGGGTCTCACAAGTGCAATACTCCTGACGGCCACTAGATGCTGGCTCCAGAAACTCTGGCTCCAGTGGACTTCAATTCAAATAGGTTTTTTTGTTTTTCAATCGTGAAATACTCAGTGAATATAATTTTTTCACAAGTCATTCTGACCATTCTTCTAATTAAATATCTGGATGTCCACCCTCCTTCATTTCCAAATATGGTCTGTTGAAGCCAATAATCTAATAACAGCCAATAACATAATCAGAGCCAGTAACGTAATGAATTTGCCCTTTTTGAAATGTTATAGGCTGATAACGTAGTAAATGGCCAGTAACGTAATAAAAGTCCTAAACCGATAACAACTTTTGGCTAGTAACGTAATAATTTAGTACGTTAGTGGCTTCTTATTACGTTATTGAAAAGAAAAAAACTTTGCGAATGTAATAACTGAGCCAATAACGCAATAAATTGTTACGTTATTAGCCAAAACTTATTATGTTATTGGTTCAGGACTTTGATTACGTAATTGGCCAGTTATTACGTTATTGGGCTATTACATTTCAAAAAGGGCAAATTTATTATCGACTGTTATTACGTTATCGGCTTCAACATGGTCACTTCTGTAAATTTGCATGGGACACTTTGAATTGTCTGTTTTGTATCAAATACTGCCCATCGTGGAAGTTTGTTTAATTGATTAATTTTGTGTAGCGTAGTAGTTTTTGATAATCATGTCAGTTGGGCATGATGCAGTATTTTGTAAATGCATACATTGACATTTCGATTAATTGATACTTAGTGTGTTCTAGTTAGATGACCTAATGTACTCTTATCTAGATATTTAGCTTGACCCTAGTTTTGATGCCTATAATGTACACTGGTGGCAACATTTTGTGGTATCCACTTTTTCGTGTTATAACTTGTAAAATCTGTCATGCATTTTCATATATACACATATACTGATGCAGTATTTCCGACTCCAAATGGTGCGTTTGCTCGGTCCAACTCTTCTGTTATGAGGTGTAAAATAACCATTTTAAATGTATCATTAGTTTAAGGAGAAATTTAAAATAAAGATGATTGTCTTTTTTTCTACCACACATTGAATGAGCTCCCCTGCTTACAATATTACATTAGTAAACAAAGTGACAGTTGTTATGGGGGTTTATTTATTCACTTAGATAGAAGTAGGGGATCAGCCTGGGAAATACTGAACAATATGTCTTAAAACCTGTAACATCAGCCACTACAGAATTACCCACAGTGACCATTGTTTGCAATATTTAGTTATTTGCGACTTGTTTTTATGCCTTTTATAATTTCATCGATTGACAAAGTGACATTTGAAGCACTTTATGCTCTGGAGGAACTGAAGTGCATTAAAATCATTGTAATTTGCAGAGTTATTCCCTCACAACCTTCCAACTTAGCCAATTATACGTCTCATTGATTCTCTGCAGCAGAACTGATGAGACATGGAGTTAAGTGTGGTCCTGCACAGACTAACAACCATCAGTCAACAGCACAGAATAACTTGTACTGACAATAGGAGAAGTTTCAGAGCTCGAGAGGCAAAGTGTCGCAATATGTCAGCAACAGATTGAATACTTAACGACCCGCTGCAAACTTTAATGCTTCATATTGTGCACCCACATCTGTGAGTTTGCTGTTTTTAAGAAGTCATGGACAGAACAGAGGAGGCAGTGCTGCAAATATACCTGCTGTTTGTTAGGAATAGTTCGACCCATGAGGACTGACAGAAGGCAGATCTATAGGTCAGTATTTTCATTTATACGATACATAATGTGACATCACCTGTTGATTTGTGAAGCTAGATTTTGAAGCCAGGAGTTTGGTATTTTTAAAAAGCCCATCTTGTTGTTTTTGGAGCCAGAAGTGACCATATTTGGATGTGAGGAGGCGGGGTTCAGCCTTGAACCCAAGGATGCTACCTGATGTGTATGAGGCTGCTCATTGGATATCAGGCTTGTCAATCAAACTGACCACGCCCCTAAAACTTCCTCTTTCGATGCCCAATATCTAGCTAATGATAAAATGATGAGGACACTGTCCAATGAGTCCTGAACAGACCTGGACTAGAGTTTTGAGTATTTGATTGGCTGCAATTGACTTCAATTAAAAAAACTTTGTAGTTTTTTGAGCCAGCATCTAGTGGCCATCGGTGGTATTGCACGGAGTAACAATAGTCGCTCATTGTTAATTGTTTTTCTTTTTTATTGAAGCTGAGTCGTCAGATCTTTATTTGCATACCTATTTGTATGTGTGTGTAAGAGTTTCATCAACTCCTTTATTAGGCCTGCGTGGGTGTGCGTTGACTTACAAAGGCCTGGCATTGTCAGCAAACAACCCACAAACTGCCATTAGATTTTAAATTGAATATTGCTAAATCAGTATTGGATCAGTACTGGGAGTTATGTGATATCACCTGAACTTTAAGTGAACTCCTCCCACTTCGAAACAACAACATAGAGAAATCTGATGTGTATATTAACTAAAAAGTCTAAAATGTTGGTTTGGTTTGTGTGTCCATGTGAGACTGAAGCACTTAAGTTGAAAGCTTATTAAAAAAATGCATTTAAAAGTTCCAAGCGAAGCATAATAAAGATTACATTTCTACTTTTTATACATTACCAGAGCATACATAATAAATCTCTCGCCTTGATAAAAATGCTGAATTAGCTGCAGCTCGATTAACGGTGACCCCACCATTAAAGAAGTAACCGCAGAAGCCTTTCAGGCCGTGTACTTTATTACCACAGATTGCAGCATTAAATCACTGTCTGACCTCATGAAGTTGTAACACTCCCTCAGTGGCGACGAAAGCCCGGTTGTCATGGTTTCATCAAAGCGCGTGACAGCCAGCACAGCAAAAGCAAGCCGGGCAATAATTGGATAATTCAAGATTTTCTCTGTTCCTGCAAATGGAGGACACAGTCTGAGAACACGGCTTTTGTAGCTGTTACAGAATAAAAATGGGGTGAAAGCGGGACATCAACGCAACTGTGGTGTTATTAATTATTAAGCTGAAGGATGATGAATGAGACGGTGGAAAAAAGATGACACAAAACTGCGTGAACCAAAACCAGGAGGAAATAATGTGACAGTGGGATGTGGCATGTCACAGTGTCGGTGTGATCATTTGGATCAATGTGGCTTTGCATGAAGATTAAAACGGAAATAATGTGACAAATGCTTGATTATCTATTAAAATGAACAGCAATTTACAACATGAATAACCTTTAGTGATGATTTGAGTCATTTATTAAACAACTGAACATAGATGTGTGCATAGAAATGGATGAAGCAACTGGGTCTCAGAAATGCAGAGGTGCAAAAAAAGTGCAATACTCCTGACAGCCACTAGATGCCGCCTTCAATTGACTTCAATTTAAAAAAAATAGACATTTTTAATTATGCAATACTCAGTCAATATATTTTTTCCACAAGTCAATTGGAGGCAACATCTAGTGGCTGTCAGGAGTATTACACTTCTTTTGCACCTCTGCATTGGCCTCAATTCTGAGACCCAGTTGCTTCATCCATTTCTATGCACACATCTATGTTCAGTCGCTTAATAAGTGACTCAAATAATCACTAAAGTTTAATAATGTGACAAATGCTTGATTATGTATTAAAATGAACAGCAATTTAGAACAACTGGGTCTCAGAAATGAGGCCAATGCAGAGGTGCAAAAGAAGTGTAATACTCCTCACAGCCACTAGATGCTGCCTCCAATTGACTTCAATTCAAAAAATGACATTTCCACAAGTCATTCATGTCAATAACTAAAGTCAAGGGGTGTGGCTAGTTTGATTGACAGGTCTGGTCTCCAATGAGATCAGCACCTATCTTATCTCACACACCTCATCCTCTCCCTCGAGTTCAAGGGTCAGACCCGCCTCCTCACTCCTCCCTTCATATCCAAATATGGTCAATTCTGGCTCCAAACAACCAACGTGGCGACTTTCAAATGCCACAACAAACAGGCGACGCCACGTTAGCTTCCTCCAATCTATACACAGTCTATGTGATGGATGATAATGGGTTAGCATCTTTACAAAGTGAGTGAACACATGGACAAGTGTTTCGAAAAGTTTCCTTGGATGCTTTGATTTTTGGAGAGCAAAAAAAAACTCCAAACAAAACACCAGCTATTCATGCAAAATATACTACAGCTTGTTTAAGGCTCAGTATGCTGACTCAGCACTTTTGCCTGCTGGTATGCATGTGTGTTATGTCTGTGTGAACTCCCAGCGACAAAGCCTGAGGGCAGACAGCAGAAGGAGGTAATGCCTTTCCCATTGGTGTCGCTGACATTTTTTTGCACTCCCTTAATGTAGATAATGGCTTTTTACTGCAGCGAGGTGCTGAGCGAGTGGTATTTGTGCTTCAGTGGCCCAGTGACGAGAGGAGGGCAGAGCGGAGCATCGACGGAGTGAGGCGATTGTTAAGCATGTGAGTGGAGGGAGGAGCACATGGCCTGGGAGGACTGCAGGAGTGGAGAGGAGAGTGAAGACGAGAGGAACCAGTAGGCTGCAGCCAACGAGGAGGAAGAGGCAGAATAACTCAGCAGTGCACCCAGACACTGTCTCTGGATCTCTGGGGAAAGATGTGTGTGTGAGGCAGATGCACACACACACACACACACACACACTTGTAGCTCTGTCTTGAGCATGCCTCTATGTCCAAGTGTGTGTTTAATCAAACGCAGGGCTCATGGTGTTGAGGTTTTCTAAGAGTGATTAAATATTTACCAGAGAGTGTGTGTGTGTGTGTGTGTGTGTGTGTGTGTGTGTGAGTGTGTAGGCAGGGATTGCAGCTGAGCTTTGTGACCTCTGGGCCACCGTAGCGCGCTGCAGGGCTAGCGAGTCAGGAAATGGGAAAGTGAAGGCTGTGTAGCCTTGTGGCATGTGTTTGTGTAACTGTAAGCCTCTGTGTTTGCACATAGATGTTGTAGGCATGGCAACTGCTCTCCCTCTCTATCCCGGCCTCTCTCGCTCTCTCTTTCACAAACCTGACCTTGCACTTAATTTATGTGGCTTTGCCTGCCCCCCATTTACAAACACTCTGTATACATTGTGTGGGGTCCTCCTCTGAAGATCCAGTACAGTCAGTCTGTGGATAACCCTAAAACTCTGCACCAAGAGAGTTCGGATGACTTCATGGACAGGTTAAGGACTAAACCCAGCACGTGCACATCCTACCTATGTGGATTTTACCATATTTCTGCATCATGCTTTGATTTCTCCGTGACCAAGACGCCTGCAAATCCCTGGCTCTTGGAGTTGAATAGTTGTGGTTGCTAAGTGACGGCCACTCACAATAATTACAACAGAGTCTTGTGGAAGTTGGATGTACAAAGCAGAAGTAGAAAAAGGAAACAGAATAAGAAGAGATGAGCATTTACTAAAACAGTCTCGGGAAGGGTTTGCCTTCCTCCTCGCCTCCTTGTTATGGGCAGCATCATCCTTATTAGGCATTTTGCAGGTATTGCTCCTTTGAGGGCTTTCAGTCAATTCGCTGAACTCTCCTCAGAGAAGAAAAATCTACATTTTTTCCACTTTCTTGGCTGCTTATCTATTCATCTTTTCTGATGTCTCTTCTCTTGGCTCTCATCCCTGCAGGAGCTGTCTGCGTTTTACCTCTGATGAGATGCATCCAGTATCGTTTTAAATTGCTCCACTTTCTTGCATCTTTAGGGTTTGGGGACTAGGATTTAAGTGAAGACAGAGGGCATTTGCAGTTTCAGAGCAGAGATGTGATTTATTTATTTATTTTTTAAACTCTAAGTTCCCACTGAAGCTTATATTCACCACAAGTCTGAGCTTTTTTCCCAGTCTACATGGAGATATCTGAAGATTGCAACATGAACCACATTTAGTTTTCCTGTTTAAAAAAAACAACTTAACACGCTGCTCCTCAACCATCTGTTTTACTGTTTGCCAAGCTCCAATTAATGCCAAGAATTATTTGCAAATACTGTCATGACCATATCAACAGACCTGTGAACATGTTTACTGAGAAATATCTGAACTTGTGCGCCTTAATTTAATTTTTATGACACTGGGAATCAGCAAATCTCTTTTCCCCTCTTTGCAAAAAAATCCTTGAGCAACCAGTGTTCACACCAATTTGCAATTAAGAGTAATGTGAATACCTGGAGGAGCTGGTTGCAGGATGTTACTGAAGCTGTGCAGCCTGCTCAGCTGACCTCCCTGAGTTTAATAAATGTTAAACAAATACAGTAAAAGGTTTATAGGAGGTGATAATCAGGACCCAGGACAGCTGCCTTATCAAACATTTTCCGAGCTGGAAGGAGTTTCTTCGAAAACCTGACCACCATCTTGGAGAGAGCGAACAGAGCATGAAATCTTGCCAGAGGAGCAACGCATTACGCCGGCATCTGCTTGGCTGCGATCCCCAGTGAGCAGGGGCCTGTATTAACAAGGTTTGGACACGCCTTGGAGCTGCGCAGAGCTAAACACTTCACATTCCTCCGCAGGGTTAGAGGGAGGGGTTATTAACGGGGGCAGAGGGGGAGTGGAGGTAGCCATCTATGACTGATTATATCACTGTGGGCCTCGGGATGTAGCCTGAGATGCACCTAATGCATTATTGTCTAGTCAGTGCACAGATGGAGACAGAGGGTGCATGTCTCTAGGTGCATGTGCGACTTCTTCACACAGGCCTGAACTTGGTTGAACTTTGTATGGATTTAAAATCGACCTGGAATTAATCTTTTTAACCCTTTTAGGTCACATTTTTAACAACAATTAAAAATATATATATAATTACTTTTTTTGAATTGCATTTATTTCCTGGTTTTAAAAAAATCCAGTGGCTTTTGTCATCTTTTGAAGAGTAATTTCAGCCAATAGCATCCTCCCATCCAACTATCAATCAATCAGCTGTTAGCGGCAGGGTTCAGATTAGTAGTAGCAGCTGTAATCAGGAGTTTGTTGGATCAGTATCATTAGTTATCGTGTATTTTTTCTAGTGACATCATAGCATGCTAAGGTGTTTATTAGGTTTTCTCCAACCAATCAAATTGCTCCAAATGTTTATCCCGCCTACATATCCTGTTTTTGCATGAAATAGGTCAAGATTTGGAAGTTTCACTGTGTCTTTATTGTATATTTGTTTTGACTAGTAACTTGTAATCCATATTTAGTTCTGTAACCAACTGTAAAGTATTGCATTGCAGATGGTTCAATCAGGAACAACTTGTTACAGTTTTTGCAGAATGTCATTGAACGTGGCTTCAGTTCGGTTGCTAGGTTACGATAAACCCGTGTCTGTCGGAGCGTCTGGATCTCGTCTGGCAAGTTTTGTTTCCACGACCTACAGTGTTCGGTTTTACAATGAAGGACAAAGATAGCACAGCATGTGTAGCGGCCTCTTTTTGGAGACATGCTACGGTACATAGTTAACTAACTGCTTTGCTATCACTATTTGTTTTGTCCTGCCTACATAGGTTTTTGCTGGAAATGAGCCACAATACAGACGTGAGTTACTTTTAGACTTTAAATATAACCCATGCACTCAGTTTGTCCTGTTGCCAAATAAACCCCAAGACAAAGCCCTACATTTTCCACAGACTTTGATTGAACGCGGTGCAACAGCGGGGGAAATAAAAATAGTCCACTTTTGCTTTTCTCGACCAGAGGAATTGCTGATTGCAGCACCGTGGCACATGTTCAAAGGTGACATTGGTTGCGCCCTTCACTGATGCATGTACACAAACACATGCACACACCCACTCAGTGCAGGATGTGAGCTGTGAGGGCTGTGTCTTTAATGCATTGTCCTGCTAACAGCTCTATTATGACATCATTCAGCTTGATTGTCTTGAGTAAGACATTGTGACAGGACACCTGGGAAGCAGCCATACAACATGCATGTTGGCCTGTATATATAGCACAGCCACAGACAGTGGTGCTGCCTGTCTGCCTCCAAAGGAACAATATTTGTGTGTTTGTTTCTGCTGGACTGCTCATCCCTTCTCGCTCCTTGACGTATTACACTCTACTCTCTTCATACATGACTCAGACTGATAACAAGTCTCTTGAGCGTGATTATGTGCTGGCCTCAGCGCTGTCAGAGCTTATTGCGCCTGGCAGTCCTGCTATGACCCACTGCTTTTATCCCCCCCCTCATGGTAATATGCATGCCTACCATTAAATGAAAAATGTCTTTTTAATCTTTTTAGATCACATTGTTCACTTACTTAATGATGTTTAAAAAAAAATAAAAATCAGTTTGTTTTTATTTTTTTATATCAAATTTTAATCACATTTACTCCCTGAATGAAAATACATATCATGTGACTTTCATCATCGTGCAGAGAGCAGGTTCAACCAGTGGTATTATTACATCCACCTGTCAATCAATCTGCTGTCGGAGGCAGGAAACACTGACAGAGATCAGTAGTAATCGGTCTTGTCAGTATTGGTGCCGTTATCTACTGGATGGAGGTTTTCTAGTTGGCTGCATATTAGGGCTGCAACGATTATTTGACATAATCAATTACGTCGATTATAAAAATTCATTGACATTCATGCGTTGTATTATTGTTTTTGTCATTGGTAAAATCAAATACCAGTCAGGAAAAAGTCATCTGTACTTCAGTACTACTGCAGTTTCCTACAGGAACTGGTGGGGGCAGTATCTCTCCCACTGTTTACGTTATTCACAGAAACAGGAAGAAGGAGGAGCGGAAGCACGACAGCGACAGGCGGCAGAACCAACCAATAGGCTCTGTGCACGTTAGCAATTGCTAGTTCCGGTTTTATTTTGAGAGCGTACTGGATTGTTTCCGGTCCCGCATGACACCCGCTGTCAAAATGGATGCAGCCTGCAGTGATCTGTTTTTTACGAGAAGCCTTGCTAATTTACCAAACCTTTCTGTGGACGATGTTCATCGAATTGTTGATAAACATTCACCTGCTCCGCAAAGTAAAAGAGAAAAAGGATTTAAATTTTATATTTCTCAGTACATTCACAATTTTGAAGGTAAGTGTGTCCACCAAGAGAAAGCTGTAGTCACTTTTCTTGTTAACTTTTGCTAACTTAACCATTGACCATTTTAATGTACATTATACAATAGTATTGTTGTTGTTTTAGCTTGTGTTTTATGCTTGGAATTAATGCCAAATATAAACCGTCAATAACATGATTACAAGGCGTATTTAGGTAAGATTCTACTCTGTATAGGCCCAAAACATTTGCGTCTGAAACATCTAACTTACTCGAAGCTGTACATAATGGTACACAACAGTGACGGTAACTTCCACGATCCCTCCACTGAAACTTAAACGTTTTGCTTGATAAAACGGCTTTGCTTCGTTTGGCACAATCCATTTTGGGCGCTGTGAGAAATAGCCACCGGAAACAAAGCGGCGCCTTTCCGGCACGGAACCCGGAAGTTAGCATTTTCTCGTGCACAGAGAGTATAAGTCTTTTGCTGGCATTA
>OOFC01043043.1:0-12408 GCA_900323345.1 Pseudochromis fuscus
ATATATACTGTACAGAATATATATATATATATATATATATATATATATATATATATGGTATGGTCACATGTAACCCACACTATGTTATACGTATGTAATCAGTTACATTAACTTACCTCAGTTAGCCTCGAACGATAAAAGCTAACTTCGTTAGCATGAAGTTGACGGGAGTTAAACTGCAGCAGGTGGTGTCACAGACCGGAGGAAGTCAGGCAGCGTCCTGGTGTCCCTCCCCACTCCTCCCTTCATTTTCAAATATGGTCAACTTCTGGCTCCAAAAATCCAACATGGATGGCCGAGGTGGATGTGCACCCCAGCTGATCAGCTGATCCGTGTGATCAGCTGATGGATGTTTTTTGATACTGCTCTCTTCTTACATGCACATACATAAACTTTAATGTCATGTTGTGGACTGGAAGTGAAATCACAAATCACTGTGCTGAGTCCAATCACTTTACTCAGGTCTAATCATAGACTGGAGCAGTCTGTCCTCAGCAGGCATCATGGCCGACATCTCTGTTGGGTTGGAGTTGGAGCATGTTGCCAGTGTTGAGTCCTGATATTGGCTCCTTATTTCAACTGTACCATGCTTTACTAGTCCGAGCCATTAGCTGCAGGTGAATACAAAGTTGGTGAACATTAGGTTGCTAGCATAGCAGCCCATTATTTACAACAGCAGGATGAGATTAGGATTGTTCTGGCTTCTTGCTGTCGAAGCTTCTAATGAGGAGGCAGTGCACCGTGAATCACAGCACAGCTGACTCACCAGAGAGGAGCTCCACTGCTGAAAGCTACCGATCCAGTCCCCGACAGTAACCACTCAGTACAGTCAGCTCCCTTTGAACGTCAGTGGTTCATACATGGGCTGAACACCTCTGTTATCTACATGCAATACTAACATCTACCCCTGCAACCTTCAATATTGTCTGGATTTCAGCTGTAAGCTTTGCATCTGGATGCAACACAGAAGTTCCTACAGTGAGAAGAGATGAGGCAGCGCTCATCAGGAAACACTGGAGGTAAACCTGGAGCTGCACACTGATGAGAATAGTATATGGTAGAGATCCTAAAGATAGTCACCAACAAAACAGGATTTTCTTCTGTTGCTTACATCTCAATTTTCCCAGTGTTACAAGATGCTAATTGTTTGACCAAGTCCTCGATTGTTGTGTATTGTTTAAAAAAGAAAACAACAACATGCATTAAAGTGTAATCTTCTAAACACAGTGCTGAAACACCCAAACACAAACCAGCTTTGTGATGAACATGCTGTAGTTGTACTCCGTTTGGCGGTAAATACACCAATATTCCTCTTTTCTGGGGATTCATCTTTCAGTGCCACTAATCTTGAATCATCCAAACATCCACACTGGCTGAGCGGAGCCGGCTGTGTTTTTCTGATCCCCACCTCTGATAGCAGAAGAAAAGTTTCTGGTTCATACAGATTTGAAGAAATCAGATTACTGTAAAAAGTCAACAATAACCTTTACATAAGTGCATGGAAATGCACTGATAGAATCCTTGTAGCATTTTTTTCTGCAATAGTACATGCACAGCAAACTGATGAGCTAACCCGCAGACTTAACCACGACAGGCTGCGAGACACAGCTAAAGCATCCTACCAACACACACTTTGGATCAAAGGCAGGATGAAAATTTAAAGAAAAAAAAAATGGAAATTTGGATGATTACCATTCAATAAATGATTTATTCAGCATTTTTTGGCACTGCAAACCTAGTCCGCAGCGAGCTTTGATGTCAGAGTGGAGGGGAGTAAGACAAAGTAGAGCCAACTGTGGAAGCAGTGTGTGTCCCGACGTGTTGAGACACCTCCAGCCGCTCTGCACTGTTTGTGTTTGGTCTGAAGCAGCAACAGTATCTGAGGCCTGGACCGGGGATGTCACTCCTCAGCCGGGTCCCCCTGGGACGTCCTTTCACCCTGCAGCTCAGCAGCACCCTGAGGAGGTGAAGGGAGGGGCTGCCGGGGGAGTAACGGGGTCACTTCAGTGACGTCGCCATCACCCTCGCATTACCCCTGCCGGCCCCTCCCTGACACCCGACCCCCGAGAAGCCACAGTGCTCAGAGTGAAGGTCAAAGAGCCGAGGAGGACACGCCATGACAGCCTGATCAAAGTCCAGCAGCACCTCCGGAAATCTGAGCCTTTTCTGAAGTTGTTTTCAACTCAGGTCTTTGAAGAAGAAGAAGAAACCAACACAGCTTTCTGTTTCAGTGCAAACCAACACGGGTGGATTTCTATTCATTTCTGGAGCTGAGAGCACACAGACTTAAACAACCACTTAAGATTACATTAATTGAAATGATGCCGATTGAGAAGAGATGAAAATATTTGAAAAAAATAAATGGAAGTCCCCTTTTCACAAGCCAATACCCCATCATTTACAAACAATATAATCCACAGTCCACATATTTTGACATATTTATCCAGGCCATCCAATGCACCTTGTTATTTTTGTATCATGGCTTTTCCACAACACAGCTATGAATGACAGTGCTGAAATGAGGGGAAATATTTTTTTCATTTAGCAGGAGTTTGGGAGTGTTTCATCTTATTGCTCAAATGACGGCTTTTAATGCCGCAGCATTCATAACCCGTGCCTCTTATCACGGCTCCCTCCAACACTTGATGGAATTTGCCATCGCACAATGGTCGGAAAATACACTTCAAAGGCAAGACGCATCTAATCTCCTCCACTCTGCACATTGCAAATTTGCTGTGATAATAAGATCCTGCCTTCCCAAGCGTTCTTAGGGATCTGAACCAAGGATGAGAATTTCATCTCTCTCACTCTCCCCCCATTTTCTTCTATCTCACCCTCTCCCAGTGTGGCATCGCAGGGAGGAGGAGGAGGAGGAGGTGGTGGTGGTGGTGGTGGTGGTGGTGGTGGGGGTTGTGCTGCAGTTTGAGAGAATCTCTGCAACAGCAATACTGCATATCTGTGGAACCCATCCCATCCTTATGTAAAAGCCCTATTTTACAGTTTTATTCTACACACACACACACACACACACACACACACACACACACACACTAAGACAGAAACACGACTGACAGCACAGCACAGTGACCTAGTTTCCATGTGGCCCAGAAAGATCAAGCATGACTCCCTCAGAACAGCTATAGGCACAAAAACCTGGTTCAGTGCATTCAGTCAGGCCAGTGCACATCGGCGAGCAGCCAAACCTACCAATCGCACTGCAACAGGGAGCCGGAGCTGCTTTAACTACAGCTTGCAGTGCGGAGCTGAGCCGCTAAGATCCCAAAACAGCATCGCATCCTCGCCCAAAGTTGCAGGACGAGTAGAACTGCGAAAAAGGGGAAGGCGGTCAGGAAGCCCTGCAGGTAAAGTTGTGTGTTGTGTTTAGTCTGGCAGAGGGCAGGTTGAGGACAGGCTTGTCATCATAGGCACAGCTGCAGGACACACTGCAACAACACCCCTCCTCCTCCTCCGATCCCTCACTACCCGACTCCCAGCGCCCTACATACACCGCTCCACCCCCCTCCAGGTTATCTGTACACATGGAGAAGGTTGTGGATGGAGATGCTATCGCAGAGAGCACATTAGCACAACAAAGAGGTGTTTTAGAGACAGGCCCGCCAGGATAATTAGCTGATCCTTTACCGAGATGCCGTGTTCGATACAGAACAACACGCTAATGTGAAGACACAGCGTTGAGTGTTACGGAAGCAGATGCAATTTGAGCTGTGGTCATACAAAAAAAAAAAAAAAAAAACATCACTGTGATATTGAGGCTTTCAACTCCCAACCTTCGAGGTAAAACTGTTCCTTTAAGTAGCAAAACTTCTGAGTGTCCAGCACATAGACTGGTCCACGGTCTTTTTAGCCTAGCTTAGCACAACGACTGGAAACTGGAGTAAACAGCTAGCTTGGTAGATCCATACTTTACAAACACCATGATGTCTTCAAATCTCACAAAACAGTTTGAACATATGCAAGGAAGGGAGTATTTGTATATAATAAATATCCAGGTGTTTTTTTGTTTTTTTATATCTACACTTCATTTTTAGCCGAGTTAACAACTTGTAATTATGAACCACTCACAGTGATTGGTCTTTAACTTGTGAAACATTTACAATGACAAAACCAACTACTCAAGTATTATTCTTTTATTCTTCTCAAACAACAGCTGTACTTTGAATTACTGTATTTTACATTTTAAAGTATTTTTCTACTGCAGCACAGACTGAATTACATGTGAACTGTGTCCTCTCTCTTTTCTTCCAGCTCCTGTTGTATCTGATGCTTTTCTTACTCCACAACAAAATCCAGCTGATTGGTGGGACTTGTTAGCCTGTTAGCTAACGTACAGGTTCATGTTATTGATTATAGATCTATTTCAAATGTAATAATGAACCATTCATGGTGAGTGGTCTTTAATTTGGAACAGAATTATTTCAAAACCAAAGAAAGCTCTAATTTGAATGATCATATTTTACCAATCAGTGTCAGGAAAGACTGTTGTCCACTGCCTCTGGCCATGTGCTTCATTTCTTGTAGCTTCTGTAGCATTTGATGCTACTCTTAAAATATGACCCACTGGGACCTTTGTTAGCAAACGTGTGAAGACGACAGTTTTGCAGTTGTTAGAAACACATTTTTGGAGTATTTTGTGATGTATATTTCCAGCTTTAGGTCCAACTAAATGTGCAGTTTCTCTCCTGTCGCGGACACTTATAAATCAATCTGACTCCGTGGAACATTGACTGCAGTTCTCTAAGCAATGTAAACACTGTGTTACTACATTTTTTAATTTAAAGCCATTGGAGCAGCTGCTTCAATCTCCAAAATACAATATTTCAGACAACATAGGAAGAACTAAAGCAACTACACAACACACGTTCGATGGACCATGTTGTTTGCAACAGGCCACAATGTTAAAACATTAACAGCCATCAAATCTGTATAAATCCAGCTTTAACAGTTCTGCATCTTTTCATTTTTATAGTGCAAGTTGTCTCCAAATACTTTCAGGATCATCCTCTTCTTATAATCCCAACATCTGCAGCATTACAGGGGAAACAGCAAGACAACAGACCAAAGCAGGACCCAACAGAAAACTGGGTCCCACATGTGGGGAGGACACATCTGTACAGGTCAAGTGAGGATGAGCCTCAGGTGAGTCAAACAGCATGCCAGTTATTGAGTAAACGAGGAAGGTGGGATGGGTGGAGTGCCTGTGCTACCCTGACGCAGCTGAAGGGATCCGCTCTAATATCATCCCGGTGAGGCTGGGAGGCAAAGCGGTGCCAGAGCGGTATTTTGTTAAAGCCAAACAAAAGGCTTGTGCAGCAGCGCGTTGCCGAGCGTGGAGCGCTGCGTGTTATCCAGGTCAGAGTGATCTAATCAGGTGTGAATGAAAGCACTTGGCCGCGCTCCAGGCCTCACTATGCCATCATCACTCAGGGGGAAGAGAAGTAAACACACACACACACACACACACACACACACACACACACACACACACACAGACACAGGTTTGTCTTACTAAACTTGTGAGGACACTTTAACAAAGATCATAACAACACAGCATTACACCTGAGACACTGACAGACTGAGTAACCTACATAATATACCTATTGTTGTTTGTATGTGACAGTCTGCATGGTTTACCTGGATGAGACATGGATTGGTTATGACTTCTGTTTTTCATCAGTCAACCCCTGGTTAACAGCTGTGAGCAGGACTAGTCAGTCATTGCAAAATTAATGACAAATCTGAATAAAAAGAATAAAATAAATCCAAAGCACTGCAACACAAACACACATACTGCAGAGAAAGGTTTGCAGGCTGTGTGAGCTGCACATCTGTAATCCAATCTACTTTTAGGATGTTGAAGGATTTTAGGATCTCATTAAAGAAAAATGAAGTAAAAATCAAGCAGTATGCTATATGTTTGGACTTGAAACTCTAACTGTGCTGCAGTGCTGTATGAAGTACACGATCTCCCTCAAAAATGTTGTGGAGTGGAAGTATGAAGTAGTGGTGGTATTAACGTAGCGACACAGTTTTCATATTGGTGCATATCAGAAAACATACATGTCAGTAACGGCGTATCTGTGAAAGCCCTACACCTCCTGAATACAACAGGCGAATGATCCATCGGTCAGGTTTCAGAGAGTAGCCATCATAAAGTATTTCTGGTCCTTTTACCTACTATGTAATTACTGCGTTTTGCTCTGCAGGTCAGTACTGCCAGTTCCTTAAGGCCCTGTCCCATACTGCTGTTTAATGGCTCCATCTGCCTCCATCTAAATATTTACATCAGATGGTGGTCATACGGCGGCAAATTCAAACTTTGAGGCCATGGACAGTAGATAGACCAGCAGGAGTATCGTCTGCTTCAGTTTGAGTAACGTCTTCATTGAGTCCAGCTTACAGATCACTGAACACCTACAGGGCATTCACACCAAATCTGGTGCGAATTTGTCGAGCGACGCGGTCACATAAGTGAATGGGAAGGTGCGAGGGGACGCAACAGTCGTGTCGCGCAAGTTGAAAAGCGGCAAATTGGCGTCACGTGGTATCACTGTTTCCCTGACGTCACTGAACAGCAACGGAGGACGAGCTTATTGTCTCCATCTGTGTCCGTCCAGAGCTTTATCACCTTTTCTGGGATTTCAACAAGAGGTAAAAGCAGCAATATTTACCATCTCGTTCATTGTTGACGGCTAAAGTGGCAGTTGCCATGGTTACCGGATGGCGTGCTCCTATTGGCTGTTACTTTCGAGTGGTTAAATTGCCAGTACATGTCCCTGAGTACTCGTCTCGAGTACGTGCAACGGGAGAATTCCAACGGCCCGGTTAATACAGTGTGAGAAACATCTGCGTATGAGTAACGAACCAAACACCTGAGAAACATCTGAATGACATCCATCAACATCCAGCTGGCATCTTATAAAAGGCCAAGCCCCTCCCATCACCTCATCACAGCGGTCGTAGCTCCTGGACGGTCCACAATGGTCAGTAGGCTACTTTTATTTTGGAGGAGCATGGCGGCTCAGAGAAGGGACACTGTGGTAGGGCTGCAACGATTATTCAACATAATCGATTACGTCGATTATAAAAATTCATCAACGCGGAAATTCAAGAGTTGATGCATCGTATTATTGTTTTTGTTATTGGTAAAATCAAATACCAGCCAGGAAAAAGTCATCTGCCCATGTAGTTCCCCACAGGAAGAGGTGGGGGCAGTATCGCTCCCACTGTTTATGGTGTTGACAGAAAGGGACAGGAAGAAGAAGAAGAAGAAGCACGACAGCGACAGGCAGCAGAACCAACCAATAAAGAGGGAGGATGCAAAACAGCACGGCGTTTGGATTTTTACTTTTTTTTTTCAGAAGGCTAAATAGCACGTTGGTCCTCTCCATGGGAAATGTGAGTACACAAAAACCAAGACGGACAGTCGACCAACACAAAGTAGTCTTCACTGAAGCATATGCATATATTAGTCGGGGATTCTGCTAGCACTTAAGCTAACCTGTTGGCCAGCTTTTTTTATTGTTTGACAGCTCTATTTATTACTGCACCTTAACAAGCATTAGTTATCCAATTATTCGATTAGTCGATGGAAAAATCTATAGATTATTCGAGTACTAAAATACGTGTTACACGCAGCCCTATACTGTGGTCAAGAGCAGTGGACAGAAAGCCCAGTCCAGCGAGCCTCCCACTTATCAGCACTCAGGTCAAACTTTGTGTACATGTGTTTAACTGTTGATGTAACTGGGATGAGATGATAATAGACGTTCCTCTATCCATATCCATCTGTTTCTACCATTATGAGGACCGTCTTCATGTCTTCATGTCTTCATGAAGTGAATGTTTCTTTGACGTTATTCAGCTGTTTTCTTGCTGTTTTCATCGTTTCATAGATGTATGGTGTGTTCAGTGGCTGGAGATGGAGGAACTGTTCATCTACCCAACAGCCATACAAGTTTAAAAACCAGTAAGACTCCCCCAGAGTAACGGTGAAAACAGCATAGAAAACCTCAGAGTAACATATGAGAATCACTAACGGAAGCTGGCTCTCTGAAATTTTGGACATGTTCAAATTTTGGATGGGATAGAGGCGTCTGTCAGTGTCTACATACGTCTGTTTTTCAGACAGAACCATTAAACAGTGCAGAGCGACAGGGCCTGTACGTTTTGAACTCTGTCATACATCTGTATTGGAGCATGTGCTTGTGTTTAGTAACTTAAGGCTAATGGCACTTTTCCACTGCATGGACCCAGAGCTCTCACCTCACCTCACCTTGGTCCTGTTTCCATGACAGAGGATAGTACCGCCTCCATGTCGCTGGTCGTCAGGTGGAGGAGGAGAAGGTTGATCATCAGAATAACTGTTGTGGTGTCACAGAAACAGTTTGAAGATTGTTTCAGGTGAGAAATGAGTTGTTTCAACTTCAAAAATGTTTAATTCATCCAGTTAGAGGCTGGTTAAAAACCTGCTCCAACGTTTTCAGAGATGTGAGGTCCTGCTACAACCTCCATCAGCTGTTCACCGACTGGCGCTCAGAGCTCAGCATCCTGATGACGTGTTTTTAAATATAATTTTAACGTTACACTAAAGTTTTCCTGCAACCGGCTTCATTGAGCTGTGTGGTGCTGCTCAGAGGTGGGAGCAGAGGTGGGAGGGTCAGTTCCTGGTGTTTGTGGAAAGTAGATGTTACACTGAGAGCAGACGTCCTAAAACCAAATCTGTTTGATGCCATGTCAGTTACTCTGCTTCCAGTTTGATGGTTTTATCAAAGTGAACACTCTGAGTGAGGAAATAACAGAATAACGTCTAAGATGTTAATCAGCCATCTTAATTAAGCCCGTCGACATGTCTGAATTAAGAGCAAGTGTTAATGTGCTGGTGAACCTCAAGTGTGGATTTATCTCTGAATGGATGTGAGCGGCTCGTTGGGTATCTGCCGTCCACAGCTGCTTTACACTGAGTGAAAAGCTTCTCTCCATGGTGAAGCCCTCGCAGCCATCTGAGGGCAGCGGGACACATATGTTGATAAGTCCACAGCCTGCGATTCGATAAGTGCCGCACCACAGCACAGCGCCACAGCACAGCACCACAGCACAGCACCACAGCACAGCACCACAGCACTACCATTACGTCCACTGGGTTTACCTACACGACATGTCGCAGCACACCCGCACACACCTCGGCACGCTTGTTGGTCAGTCATCTGCTGTTCATGCAGCAGACAAAGGATTATCAGGGCTCATTAATAACGTGTTATGAACTCTTTTACAGTTTTTTTCATATTTTATACATGAAATTCAGTGTACTGCTGTGTTGCACTTTTGTGAAAGGATGTGTCAGTTTTTCAGTGAGTTGTAGTAAATCAAGGAGTGCTTCAACTTTTGCCAAATAGTCAATTTGCAAATTAGATTTCTGATCAATCTATTCCCCGGGTGGTGTGTGGGATGTCAGAAAATGATAAAAACTAAGTAAATAACTAAGAAATAAACTGTGCTTATGAAGATATTTTATTTTTGATGACATGAAAGGTTTTTTACTTGATGACTGATCTATTGAAGTCTCCGTTTTACTCAGTGGGTGAATTAAGAACCAACTTTACTTTCCAGGACAAAAATGAGACAAACCATGTAACAGCATCACCTGCAGTCCTTACATCCACCTCCAACCACAGCAGCCGACACTTCAATAAAAAAGCACAAAACTCTGAGGATGTTGGGTTTGTTCCCTCCTCAGCAGTGTCACTCAAACTCCACCCAGAGCAGCAGCCATTCAATAGAGAAGCCTTCTGCTTTCAATGGTCTGAGCCTGGACCAATCAGCACTCCCCCCCTCCCCTCCCCTGCCCTGGCTCCCACTGCTTCAGCAAATCAGAGCAGCCCTCGCTTCGCACGTGACTCTGTGTGCCGCTGTCCGTCAACTGCCTCATATATAGTGCATGCAGGAAAATGTGGAGCAGTTCAATAACTTGCGTCGTAGCGTGTGTGCATGTGTGTGTGTGTGTGTGTGTGTGTGTGTGTGAGTGAGAGAGAGAGGAGGGGGGCTGTGGGAGAAGGGGGGCTGCATGCATGTGGGAATGCTTGTTTATCTGTGTAGAAGGAATGGGAGGTAGGGAGGGCACGAGAGAGACAGAGGGAGAGAGAGAGATTTGTAAGCCACTTGTATTTGCAAACTACTGGCTGAGTTCCCACTAGAGGCAGAGAGATCGGGCCGAAAGACTGTGTCAGGAGTGTGTATCCGCAAGTGTGTGTGTGTGTGTGTGTGTGTGTGTGTCTGGGAGAGACAGAGAGACAGGCAGACAGGCAGACAGACAGACAGAGAGGAACCCGTTCAACCCATTTCAGCAGCAACTTTTCAGCTCGTCTACGTGACGGTTTCTCCCTGAATATGGAAGCTTTTCACTCTGTCGTCTTTCTACCATCCAGTCTCCACTCGTCATGCTGCTCAACTTTTCCCTGCACTTTAGGTAAGTATTTGAACTGCTCATCCTTCCCTTCACACACTCAAACATTTGTCACACTTTCCTGAATTTGTTTTACATCATGACTTTAAAAAAAATTAATAAATTCAAAACTTCATTGGAAAAAAATCTGTTTTTCTACAAAACATTTCTTAAAAAAAATGTATTTTAACTTCTAGTAGGCATTTGTGTTTGGTCCTGATGTGTGAGAGAGTTGGTGCTCGGTACAGTTTGTGTAAACCTGTGTGTGTGTGTGTGTGTGTGTGTGTGTATCCAGACAGAGGCTCTGTGTGTGGGAGAGTTTTGAAAAGGATGTATGTGAGAGAGAGGGAGAGATTGTGTGACCGGACAAAGTGTGCCAAGTGTTAAAAAAGTGTGTGTGCGTGCCTGCGTGTGTGTCCGTGTATATGTGTGTGTGTTTTCTTTCTAAAGCTTGCTGCTCTGTGGGAATGCAGACTGCAGCAGCCAGTAGCGATGTTTGACTGGGGAGGAACTGAGCCAGACAGTAGACAAAAGCAGGAGCAGGGCCGTCCAGACAGGGCAGGTCAGCCATTAGAGGCTCCAGCGGAGGGACAGGTCAGCCAGCTGCTGCTGCTCCGCTCCGCCAGGCGAGGGGAGGCAAGGGGGGAGGAGGGGGACACCCCGCCTTTAGCATTAGGGTCAGGGTTAGGGTTGGATTCGGGGTTAAGGGGGTGAGAGACTGTGCTTTGCTTCATGACCGCCTTCCCAATGTGCTCACCTTGCAAAGCTGGGAGAAAACTCCCAGCATGCTTTGCTAGGGTCGAGAAAGAAAAAAAAAAAGACAGGCATCGGTTGAATGGGCTAAAAATTATTTCCCATGCATCTCTATGAAAATCTAGTTTTGAAATCTTGTCCAGTGACTATTTGTAATTTCAAGTCATGATGTCAAACACCGGCTGGAGTTGACAAAACCTCCTAAAAATGCGGCAGGAGGTGCACACGTAGGAGGTGGTTAAATATAGACGGCGACAAAAGAGGAAGAATAGAAACTGTCATTTTCACAGTGGTTGTTTTTTCTATTCCCTGTTCGCTTGTTTTTTTTCCTGCCGGCTGGCGTGGGGGTCGCCGGGTTTGGGATGTATTTAGTGACAGGAAATGCTGGCCGTCCCTATATTTTTTTTTATGTTTTGTATCCCGGTCTGCTTTTGTCCAAAGCTCTTAATCCACTGCAAAAAAGCTGCGTGCGTGAGGGAGTAGCAACAACTGACAAAAACATCTCCCGCATCACAGATGTACACCACGTCTGCTGCTGCTGCTGCTTCACAAAAACACTATTCACAGCCACAACACAGGCTTAACACCAGGACAACAAACAACTACACACACACAAATACGTCTGATTTTTCTCTGCATCAAACCCTCAGAAAAAAAAAAACAGCTAATGCAAAAAAAAAAAAACAAGTGTCAGTGTTTTAGGAAATAAAATAAAAAGATCTGGAAAACAGTGATTTAAAGGAGGTTGTGTAGTTATGTAAAGTACATGTGGCGCATCAGAGGCTTTCAGACTGAAAGCAGAACGACTCTGAAATGCCTGTACATGTAGAGTCTTGTTACGCAGATACACATCTCAGCCCTCACCACCGGCAATGGCTGGCAACTGAAGTCATACACTCCACACTCCAATCAACAGGGCCTTTCAGCGAGGCCGCCGTCACCCAGACGCAGGCTGTGAAAACTATGCACGTCAGCCTACACGCAGCTCGCTAACGTGGAAGAAAGACCCACAATGTTCTTTGAAAATTAGCTGAGAGTTTGCTGATTGTTGGGGGATTACAGAGTCCTCTGCTGACACACTGACAACACTCGGACTCAGGAGGTGAACTTGAGTGGTTGGATTTTTGGTGTGATGGTTTTGTAAAGTCCAGTATCACTTGTTGATCAGCTGGGTTACTTCAGGGTACGCAGCAGTT
>OOFC01043045.1:0-20357 GCA_900323345.1 Pseudochromis fuscus
CAAGCAGTGTGGCACATTCTAGATTTAATTATTTAATAATTAGCTTTGTAAGCTGAAGGTAAAGGATTAGCACCACATCACAACAAAATCATCTCAGTGGACTTTACATAGGAAGCTCAAGTTCTTAATAAAGGTTACTTTACCTTCAATTAGCTTGGCTGTGCAATATGTGATGGCCAACCAATTAAACAGTGTTAATGTTTCTTAGCACATTGCTAACATTCTTTTTACAGTTTGCATTTAATCATTGTCATTTATTATTGTGGACAGCACATGGTACTTCACCTGCACTGTACCTGGTGACTGGTTTGTGACCAAACCCAATGTAAAGAAACCATGTTAATAACAGGGACATGATAAGAAGCAGTCTTGTTTAATTCTTTCCTTTAATCTTAAACACCTCCAGCATCAAACATATGAACATCTACAAAGTGAGAGAGATGTCATCAATAATGCACAAACCACAACAGTGGTTACTTCATTATTTATAATCTTTAATTTTCCCTGTAATGGAAATGAGATTGTTCAGGTACTAATGGTGAAGAGAGAGTAGAGAGTAACACTTATCTACAGTCTGATTGTTTGCTACATAACAGCTCAATCACTTGTCAACTATTTTCTAATTACTTAATGTAAAAATCTCCTCTGTTTGCTCTAAAAGATCAAAAAAGACATAGTTTACTCTAATGTTAATGATTACCACCAAATAAAATGGACTTGCTTCATGTTGGAGCCAACAGCAATGGACATATGTGAACATCTGGATTGTTGGCCTGACTGACGCTAGGCTGGACAGGTTGGTCTCTGAAGCCACAGTCAGTCTGAACAACTTTACAATAATCAGGTCAGAGAGAATGGGACAATTAGGAGAGGTCTCACTTCATATCAATGACAAGTGGTGTAAAAACCTTGCAACTTATGTACGCCAGTCCTGGAAATGCTGACTGTGTCTCTGCGCCTGCATGATCTCCCACGATCTCCCACCAGTGTTGTTAGCTGTCCATGTATTCCACCTGGTGCTAACACCCAGACACCACAGGAGCTGGTGGCCAAGGATGCCAACACTATGTTGAATTCCAGCAGCTGCACACTGGACGACACTGTCTTTTATATTGTGTGTATTGCTGTTATTTCCTCATGTGTGATGATGTGGGTAAAGTCGGCTGTTGGTTCTGTTGGCTCTATTTTACCTGACATGAATCACATCCCTACCTGTGCACTGGGCATGTGTCCACAGATGCTACATTAAAGAGATCAAGTTGGAAGATGGAATAATAAAAGTCAAACCATGCCCTTGATCTTTTCTACAGTTTAAAACTAGTCTGTGATTCAGAGGTGACATCTGCAAGGAATCAAATCCTGAAGGTGAGTCAGAGTCTGAGCTCAGTTGGAAACCAAAACCAACACTGAGGAGATGAGTAGGAGTGTCATTTATTTATTGTGTAACCAAGAGTATAATTCCAGCATCCCAATACTGATTAATGGTTAGATGGTTTGACATCTGCAGTAATAGTCTCAAAGAGCTTTTTAAAGATAAGTTTGAAGGAACAGAGTGAAACCTTACATAGACATTGTGGTTTGTTGAGTTGCATTTTCTGATCTATAGTATCCAATGCCTTTGAGTGGTTGGCAAAGAGGTGGAAGGTGGAAACAGTGTCATCAAACCCTGCCTCTGGTGGGTAGCTGTATGTGTCATACAGTAATGTGGTTCTTTGATACCAGCAACCCAAATGTAATCTGTTGAAAAAGAGACTGATGCAATGGATGACATTCAAAATATTTATTCAAAATAAAAATAAAATGCTTATAAAATAAAAGTTGAAACCTGCCACTTAAAATGCCAAAAAAAAAAAGCCACGGGTACAAAAAAATTAATAAAAAAAAAAAAATGGTTGAATCCAACACTCAAATAATCAGGTCCTGATAGTAGAGCAGGTCAGGGAGAATATAACGTGCACTGATATTCACACTTTTAAAATGGCAAAGCCAATATTATTATTTTCCTTGGAGGTACAATCTGAAGAAGTCAGTGTGGTAATATGCTTTATCCTACTCCACATCCAACTCTGCCTCTCTCTTCCTCAGAGAGCAGAAGTTAACAGAGGGAACCTGAATAAAAAAAAAAAGTCTCACCTTGACATATATTGACATTACTGACATCGCGTCCTTTGGGAGGTTACTACCATGACAGTCTTTCATTGAGCGGGACATATGACTGATAGAAAGATTAGACAATTATTGATTTTGGGGGAAATTAAGTAGCGAGATATGGTTCAAGGTTATCTGCATCTGAGTTTATACAAACCTTTGACCTAATCAGAGCCCATACAGGTTCCCAACTAACATTAGGTTCCTCGTCTTTTACTCTGTCAGTTTTTCCAAACTCCAAAAAGTAAATAAATGAAACAACAAAAGTAAGGCAACAGATAGTAATATTGAAAACATATTTATTTCTACCATCAGGCACTGTACTGAAGGTTTGGTGTCTGGGAAATCATAAATTCAATAAATAATATGATACACCGTATTTGGCTTGGTGTATATTATGTATCTGGGTATAATTGTGTTGTTATTATAATTGCTAAGTACACTTTTATCTTTCTTGGCTATTTAATGTGGTACTTCACCCAAACCCACCACCCTCCAGTGGTAGGCTATCCATACATACATATCAAACTGGTTGAAGTCCAGTTGAAAGCAGACAGTCCTGTATAATGTATCAACCAGCCTTAGTAGAAAGCTATAGGTGTGTGTGGGTGGAGTGGAGCGAGGAGTACCTTTAATAATTGATCACAGTGAAGGGAAGCAGTTGTTACAGGGCTGTGCAAATCTGCTAATTGTCTCCAAGCTTTAAGATGAAGTGCAGGTCTGTATATGGTGCAGACATAGGATTCATTATGCGCACACCTCTGACTCTTCATTATATGGAAGGTCATTAAAATGTGGTTATGGTGGGTCTGTGATTGAGAGGTATTTGAACTAATTGAGGCATGCTACACTGATTTTAGGCCAAACCGGGTCTTGAAAAGTAACAGTCTGCTTGATGAACTGGTGATTGGACAGGAGTCCTGCACAGGTCTGGATCAAGGTTTGTAGCTGTTATACAGCAGGTAGTCATTAGTGGTACTCAGTTTTATTCCCATACTGTCGTTTCTGGTTCACTTCATGATGTTGGTTCAGCCTGGTTCAGTATGAATCATTTTCTGCCGGTCTGAATAAATGTCACCAAAATGAATATTGTACACGGCATGTATTTGAAACCTTGCATGTTTATATCACAGAGAAACTGTTCAGATCCATACGACCCAGCAGTGAAAACGGAGCTCAGAAATTCAGACAATTTCACTCGTCTAAGTGTGAAATATTGTATTTCACTCTACACTCTTTCTTTATTCTATCTCTGTCTCTCTCACACACACACACACACACACACACACACACACACTAAACCTGTATAGTGTGAGAAAGTGAAGATATTACTGTTGAAATCACAGTAACAGTTCCAGGACTCCTCAGCTCATCCAGGAGCTTCTCCCTCCCAGTTCAGCTCAGAAACCTCGAATGACGCATTTAGCTTGATTTTGTGTGAACAGGTCAATTTGATTCTAAACAGCAGATGTGTCTTATCAAAGTACTTACAACATTTAGGGGTTTTTGATGTCTTTTGGATGAGCTGACTGAGCAACATTATTGTTGTTCCTCTCAAATGAACACGACACTACTACCACAAAATTCTGTCTTATGAGACATGCAACACGACCACTTGCATGACTCAACCATGTGCAGGTGACAGTCTGGTAGAGTGAGACACATCAACTTAACAATGAACAGATCTTTTAATGACTTCATCAAATCAATATGGAAACAATACACTGTACTGTGATGTAACTGACTCACAGGGCTCACAAAACACAAACTGTATGATTAAGATTCTTATTATTATTTAAGGCTCTGACTCTCACGTTGGTGTTTTCCTGCCAACAGTGAACCTCAAAAACAAGATATTCACTACAGTGCTTTCCTTTTGAACTCCTTTAGAAATGGGTTCTGGGTTGGGAGGAAGAAATGGCGGTTTTGCCTGCTAGTAATGAAATGTAAGTTTATACTCACGATTATATTTGGAGCCATGTGAAGGTTGGAAGGGGAAGATAGAGATGAGCAATACTGGTGAAAAAGTTGAAAGCAGACTGGCTGTTGCCACAGATCAAACAGTGCTCAGTGCCAGGCTGGTCATCACACAAACTCTTTCAAGTATTTCTGTAAACTCAACTTCACCTTAGGAATTAAATTACAGGTAGAACAATTCATTTATTGGAAGAAAGTCTCATTTTAGATGAAGATAGTTCGAAGTCGACCAGTGACGGGCTGTTCAAAGTACATTTTGAGAACACAGCCCCAGTGACTTTCATGATCTATTACTGTCATGAACCTGAATGAAATTAATGACACCTGGATGGCTTCCAAGGCCTTTCAGGGCTGCGTGGCATGCTACACTGAAGATACCCCAAAGATCACATCAAACTGAGCAGAAAACTCATTACTCATACAGCAACGACTCTGCTGAACAAACTCAATGGAAAACCAGGGAAGCATGGAAAACAACATAACAGAGCACTGAATAGAGCAGACACTGAGTGATTGGGAACATGATCTGAACAATGATTCTTACAGTTGTAAGATATTTTCTTTATGTCTTCATTTATCACGGTAATCTGCTTATATTCTAAATTCATTCCAGGTTTTTAATACATGAGCTGTACGTCAGATTGCTTCTCTATATATATCTGGAAGACAGAGCGTTTGAAAAGAGGATGGGAAATACTAACTATGGCAGATTCATCATAACTGGATAAAGACCTTCTTCCTATAGCTCTTGGATTCATCGTCTCGCTCGACACCTCTCACCGGTATTGATTCGGAAAAGGAAATTCTCAAACCTTAAAATCGAGAAGGTATCTCCTGACCACAAACTGAGAGCTGGTTCACCAGGAGAGGAGCCTGATATCTAAAAACTCTGCCTCTCATTTTACTTTTGGAAACTCTGGGAACCACAAGTAAAGCTGCTCTCTGGGAGTGAAGTGCTGTGTTGGGATTGTGTAGAACTATAAGGTATTTGAGATATGATGGTCATTGAGGGCTTTGGATGTAAGAAGGAATATAATCTAGAGGTTACAGAGAACCAATGAGGAGAAGCTTATATGAGAAAATGATCTACCTTGCTAATTCCCATCAGTACTCTGACTGCAGCATTTTGGATCAACAACTTTGAAGATATCGCAGAGGTGAATGAAGGCACTCAATGCAAGCCAGGTTATTTTCTGTGACTTTAAAAAAACAAAGGTTCCAAAAAATCTGAAGATTTAAATAACTTTTCTTTTTTATGTATCCTTCCTCTGCTGATGAGGAGCAGCAGACGGGTGTATCAGACAAAGTGTGGTGTATGTTTAAAGGAGAAACTGGAGGTTTCAGGAAGTTGCAGTTTTGAAGCGGAGTAGAAGTGACAGTGCTGCCAGGAGACGAGCTGCTGTTTGAAGACTCACTATCTGCAGGTGAAACCCCAAAGCAGTGCTGCCATTGAATTAGCTGTTAGCATTCAGATTTGATTCTTTTATTCTGTTTCACCTCAGACATCAGCTACAACACACAAAAACACATTTGTTTCAACTTGAGCAAAAATAGTGAAAACTGATCAATGGCTATTTTTGTTGTGACAACTATAATTTCAGTTGCTGGTCAGTGTAATTGGTATTTCCATTGCCAAGTTGTTATATTTCTATCATTTATTTTGGTGTTTTGGTTACTAAGGGAGGAAAACTCTGATCCAAAAGGAGGAGGAGTTTAACATTTATCTGTATAAGTGTCTTTGGGTGTGAATTGTTGTGAGCTGGAGGTCTCACTGCTCTGTCAATCTGCTAAACCAAAGTATAGTGATTATTAACCAGAGCACTGAGAAATTCTGCAGCCAGGTCTGTATTTGGGTTTCCTGTACATTCTAATGAACCAAGTGCTGCTGACGCCTATTTATTTACCTACACTGCAGAAGGTAACAGGCCTCTATTGAAACTGGCCTGTATTAGAGGAAGGACTTTATTTCTAGTTTCCTCTGTATGATCAATTGAAATATTCAGATTTCAGTACAAATTTTTTTGATGTTTCAAATGGAGTGGATTGAAACAAGTTACTGCACCATGGTGCAAATACCAACTAAACACTTCCTGTAACCATTTCATTTTATTCATGTTATTCTCAGGCCTGTGTTTTGGGTATGAGATGAATATATTCAGCATGTCATAGATTTTCCAAGAGAAGCTGTAAGTTATTTACCAGCATTTCACAGAACCTACTGATGCTAACATCTGCTTAGTAATGCTCAACATAAAGTACAGTTGATGCTGGAAGGAGAGAGAAAATTTGACCTACATGAAACCAATAATGTCAATTTCTTATCTTTATATCTTATATTTATCACTTCTTTGATGTGCAGGTATTACTAGTTTGAAAATGGATTCACAAGGTCAATAACAAAGACATCCTGATATCTGCAGTAAATTTCATGGGTTATGAACAGACCTCAACTTCCTCCTCTGGCACTGCACTGCAATCTTGAGTGGATCAACTTTTAATTACAACTTAACATCAGCACAGTAACAGCTCACAGTGACAATGCCAACATGCTGACAGGCATAATATTTAACAATGTTAACACTTTACTGTAATATTGCATGTTAGGCTTTGCTAATAAGCACAACATAACGTGCAGATGAGGCTGATGGGAATGTCATTGGTTTTGCATGAATTTGATCATAAACCAAAGTGAAGACAGCCAGCAGCAAGCCAGGGGGGACTCGCTTACACGGCTGGACTGTCAGAACATTAAATCACAAGGAGTCAGCACTTACCACCAGCACCTAAAGTGGGAGTTCAGACTGAAAATAGCCCTGCATTAAGGCACAGCAGGAAGCTCTGTGGAGTCCTCTACCTTAGCTCCAATCAAATAACAAAGGGCTGCATGTTTCAAATCAGTTGAACAGGGACATTAGTAAACTCTGCTGAAAATGTTTGTTTTCATCTGTATTCCCTGAACAGATGTTATAAAGTCACACCAAAATCAAAATATGGACGTTTAAAATTATAAGATTATTGATCATCTACTGGCAAATACAGCAATAAGAAGAAGAAAACAAAACAAGGAAATGTGTGTTTCATGACATACATCACACTATGTCAGTGAATCAGCAAGAGACTGACTGAACACCAGGCATAGACAACACCAGCTGTCTGTTAACACCAGGCCAGAAAGGTCAAAGGTCAAAGACCATCTTCAAACAATCACCTGTGAACTATGAAATGCAGATGTAAGCTCACATGTAAATGCAGCTTTAATAATTATTGTTGTGTGCAGAATCAGTAGAGTGTATCTACACACTCCTCTCTGTAGCATTAATACAGAAGTCCCACACACACACACACACACACACACACACACACACACACACACACACACACTGCTGACTGTCTGTGTGACTGATTGATTGTGGCTTCCTCCATCAGCATCCACATTCAGACGGGCTTCCTGCCAGAGAGAAACAACAAGACACAGAGAGGGAGTACATTTAAAACTGTCTGTGTGAGGACCAGTTTCAGTTTGTCATCAATGGAGTGAGAACATTTTAGTTTTTCAAAGGGCTGTTACAGGATTAGATGGGAGATGTAGGTGGAGGGTCAGAGTAAGGGGCTGGGGAATGCATTATGGCTTTGAATGTCCCTGCACAGATAGCTATACAAGCATGTTTGTGAGTGGGTGGGTGGGTTTGTGCATTGGGGGATTTAATTACAGGGGAAAGGAGAGAAAAAGGGAAAAGGAGAAAAGAGGAGCTAAATATTCTGTGAGTATTGATTTACACTGTGCTGGGGGCTAAATGGGAAATCTATCTGCTCAACTCCTGCGAAGTGAGGGGAGCAGACGGAGTGTAATATGATACACACAGAAAATGAAGCTCAATCTCATATTGTTGGAGAGACTTGATTTGAATACCTCATGCATGTTAATGCACCACTGTTCTCTCAACCTTTCTATGCTCGTCCACTAATCACATATCTACTATTGTTTACACTTACCAGCCATAACATTATAACCACCTTCTTACTATTGTGTAGGTCTCCCTTTTGCTGCCAAAAGAGCTCTGACCCATCAAGACCTGGACTCCACAGACCTCTGAAGGTCTGATGTTAGCAGCAGATCCTGTGAGACCTGGAAGATGTCAGGTAGATAAGACTTGCTTGTCCAGCACATCCCAAAGATGCTGGATTAAGACCTGGGGAACTTAGAGGATGAGTCAACCCCTTGAACTCACTGTTGTGTTCCTCAAACCATTCCTGAGCCGTACTGTTTGGTGTAGTTGGTCTGCAACAATGTTTAGGTAGTTTTAAAAGCAACATCTACATGGATGAGCTCTGCCCAAAGCATCACACTGCCTCAACCAGCTCACCTTCTTCCCAGAGCGTGTCCCAGGGTCATCTCCTCCTCGGGAAACAATGCACTCACCCGGTCGTCCACATGATGTGAAGGAAAGCAGGATTAATCAGACCAGGCTACTTTTTGAAATTTCTCCGTGCTCCAGTTCTGATGCTCACGTCTCCATCGTAGGAGCTTTTAGTGGTGGACAGGAGTCAACATGGACACCCTGTCCAGTCTGTTGCTATGAAACCCCATGCAAACTATGATGTACAGTGTGTTCTGACACCTTTCTATCAGAACCAGCAAAAAGCTCTCAGGCAGTTTGTGCTACAGAAGCTCTTCTGTTGGATCAGACCTCACAGGCCATCCTTTGTTCCCCATCTGCTTCAGTGACACTTGGCCGCCAATGACTCTGTCTTTGAACAACTATTGGCAGGTGCTGAACCCTGGAGATCAGGAACACCCCACCAGAGCTGCAGGTTTGGAGATGTGGAGATTCAATCATCGAGCCATCACAGTTTATTCCTTATTGAAGTCACTCACATCCTTTCTTCCATTTTTCCAGCTTCCAACATCAACTTAGAGGTTAAAATGTTCACGTGCTGCCTAATATATCCCACACACTAACAGGTGCTATTATAACCAGACGGTCAATCTTATTCACTAATACATCATGCCCATATTCCTCTTCATGAATCAGTATAGTTTGATACTACTTTCTGTGTTTTCATAGATAATTTGTAAATGTACATATTTCATGAACTAAGACTTTTGATACACAGATGAAAAGTTAGATTTGAAGCTGTACATAATTGTTTGGAGGTGGATGCTGCTGTGACGTCTCTTGTTTTTAATTATTGTATGGTATACATATATTAACGGTTCTTGTGTCATAAATTAGATTTCATATCAGCTCATTCAGTCTCACTGTAGCCTCCTGAGACCCGAGCTTTTGTTTGCCATGCATTTTTAATTTCTCCTCGCTCTTTGGGATTATTGTGTCCTGATAAGTCTAAAGCATCATCTTTGAACTGAGAGTAGTAATAGTAGTAGTAATAATACATGAATTGATGTGTTGTGTTTTTGCTACCACTAGAAGGAAGAATAGGGGTGTCCATGAACAAAGGTAATAAGATTAGATACAGTGTCCACAAACGAGTACGACTGCTTATTATGAAGAAACATGAAGTATACACTGTAGAAAATCTAAAATGTAATGTCCACGTATGTGGATGCAGGGTCTCAAGAGAGTATTCATACTGTGTTTCACTGTAAAACAGCCTCCACAGAATCTACTAAAATGCTGTCACACAATAAAGTCTAATGCATAAAGTGTTTTGACACTTTTAATATCATTTTCATCTCTGTGTGTTCAGTACTGAAGGATCTGACACACATTTAGCTTAATGAGGCTTGAGGGCACTGCAGGCCTAGCTGTGCCAGAGGTGAAATAATATACAGCCTCTTTCAGCTCCAGAGCTCTGTTGTTGTGGGAAAAGTGTCTAAACTGGAGATGTGGAGAAGTCCTAACTTCTGCATTATGTAACACCCAGGCTGTAAACCCGACCTGTTTCTGCTGTCGGTTTGATAAACTGACAGTATTGTGGGTAATGTGGTTTCAACACAGCTGCAGTGTGCAGGCACTGGCACATTACAGCGTACTGGCCGTTGTGTAGTTGGTGCTCCTGTGCTGCACTGTGCATCGGTTACCTTCTGTTCAACTTCTGGTTCCAGCTCTGCAGGAGGCTGGAGGTTTGTCCTAAAGCTTCATCTGATGACTCCTACAACAGACCCTAAAACTCCACAGGAGCATAATTACAACTGAGCACATGAAAGCACAAAGGAGCAGGGCAGGCCTGCCTCAGGCCTCGTGTCTGAGTGTGTCTGCCAAAGGAGGCTCTACTATCAGCCTGCTAGGCTTTTCAGTAACATCAGGTTTTTCACAGTGATCCCATTCATAGCAAACACATGTCTAAATAAATAACACACTTCAATGTGGATTTTAGAAGCAGCACATCACCTCTGGAAGCACTTGGGTTTGTGTCTGATGAAACAGACCTAAACAGTCGTGATAATAGTGGTAGAGGATCCTTTATTTACCTGAACTGCAGAAAGTAACCAGCCTGTATTTGAGGCAGGAATTTATTTGTAATTTCCAAAATTTGATATTTCGCTATGTCACTTTATTAACAGGATTATTAATGAACTTCCTATACTGATTTCCAAAAATAGCCTACTACTACCATTTTATTGGACAGAAGCCCTGCATTGAAACCCTACATTTCTTGACAAGGCTTTTATTGTAAAATATTTGCGGGCACCATATGTTTAATTCATTCATCCCTGTTTTATGGCTTTACTTTCATTTCTGTATTTGGGGTCTGGCCATTATTGTTTATATTGACACAAGCCTGGGAATTAGTAAAGCCCTGCTTTTACTTCATGATCAAATTTTAAGTGAGGAAATATACATCCAACCGTTTTGGTATTGCCTCAGCAAGTCTCTATTTTTGGTGATTGAGGCAGTTTTCCACAGTGCTGAGGCTTCAGTCTGGGAATAAAGGAGCATTTTCATGAGCAGAATTTGCTTCTTTGGTGCCCACAGGCAGAACTTGAAGTCCTGGCTTTGTCTGCGATATCATAGGTCAGTGAGTTCACTATAGTTACATTTGTTGAGACTCTTCAAAAGTTTGGTACAAATTTGCTTGGCACTTGGATGGAAACAGTGAGAATGAATGAGGAGGAAAATAGGTGGATTCAAAAAAGATAAGCGGTGAGGTGGAGAGCAAGACAGACAAAAAACAAGCGTGAAAAAAAAGTGGACAACTAAGTGTCAGAGCTTGTTGGCCTATATTTAAAGATCTGGCTCATTTTAAAGCTCAGTGCAGGGACTCCAGCAGAGAGGGCCGACTCTCCGCCCGGGCTGAAAATAGCAGAGCTATTTGGTCAGTCACATGTGACTGCGGCGTCCTCCACTGCTCTGGCCCGGTATCATGTCCGCTGCCCGTGACATCCACGCCAACACCATCTGCCAGCACGGTGCATGTGTGAAAAATCAATACTGATATGAGCTTCATCTGCAACTTGCAGCCAAAGCAGCTGGAACAAGAGGGAGCGGAAAGAAAGATGGGAAGGTGTGAAGGTGGCTGAGGTTCAGGACAAGAGGACACAGAGAGATAAAGGGCCATAAGATAAGGAGGAGACTGAATCCAGCTGAAGGAGAGAAAAGGTGTAATGCACTACTACAAGCTTTGCCTGGTGTTGTGACACAAATCATCAACTTTCAAAGAAAAGTACAGCAGATGAAGTTCTTACAGAGACCACATTTGCCCAAATATAGATTTTGGAGACTCGTCCAGCCCCTCTGCAGGTGGCCCCCTCAGAGGTTGTAAGCATTACATCCTAAGATGCAGAAGAACAACCCAGTGATCGCTTAGCTGCTATTTGAGTTTTGAAGTCACATACAAATACAAGGTGTTTGTATGTATGTCTGTTGAGGTTGGGATATTTTTCTAAATATGTTTTGATCTATTTTCCATGGCTTGATAGTGCTTCTGCAGGAAACGACAGTGGTGTTGGTCCACAGGGTCTAAAATCCAAGACCTGGATTGAACAAAATGGTAGCAATGTAGATTCACTGTAGGTGAACACATTTACATAAAAGGTCACTAATAACTGTCAGGGTTGTGTTTAGTGTTTATTTAATCTAAAAAGTCCTTCAGACCCCCACACGTGTGCTTGCGATTGGTGACTTTTGAGACTTTTAAATTCTGACCATGACCTTTGATCAACGATTTTGTTTGTTGTTTCACTGACACTTACAAACAAGAACTTCAGTGACCAGAGAATTCATGTCAGAGCAGGAAAGTCTGGTTAAGTTTGTTTATTACCTCCACCAAGGAGGTTATGTTTTTGCCGGCGTTTGTCTGTCTGTCTGTCTGTCAGTCTGTCTGTTTGTCTGTGTTCAAGATAACTCAAAAACTTATGGACGGATTTTGATAAAATTTTCAGGATATGTTGGAAGTGGGAAAAGGAAGAACTGATTTCATTTTGGGGGTTATCCGCAACACCGTCTGGATCCAGGAATTTTTTTAAGGATTCTCCTCGCAAAGTCTCTCCTCGAAGGCATCCATCTTGATATGCTGGTGCAACCGCAGTGCAGTTGCTTGTATTGATTTTGACACATGCACAGTTGCTCGCGCCCTCCGTGCCCAGGCGACGCACTCACATTTTTGGAGCTGCACGCAGACACCTCCGCACCTTCCGCTCAAGCGCTTCCTGATGTGTTCCATGACATTTACGTGACATGGACCCTTGTGCACCAATGCGGACATGTGGACACGGAAAGTATCAATTGGCCTTAACCACTTCCACCCGAGCGCCCGCACCAGTGCAGGCAGACGCAAAATTTCAGAGCATCCCTCTGATCTCAAGCCTAAAACTTCACAACCACCAGATGAAACAACAATTCTTTTGCTAATTCTGCTAAAGGAGGCGTGGTCTGTGACTAAACAGTTGTGGTTCAATATTCCAGCAAATGTTTTAACTGATTTTAACAGTGTTAAACATTTTATATGAAACTGACCACCCGCTGGGAGCACGAGCAACCGCAACATTCAAAGGAGCTGGAAAAGCCATCATTTAACTCTACACCACATATTATACATCAAACCGCATGAAAAAAGTCCTCCTCTTCAAAACAAGACCACTCTTACCTTTCTACGATTTACATACGTCCCTCCAGCTTCGGAAAAGTAAACAGGAAGTGTTGCGGAGTGAAAAAAACAATCCATTTTTTTCATATTTGCTGTTCAAATCCGCTCGAAAACTTTGAATGAACGAGATGTGAACACTGCTGTCTGTTACCTGTTGTGAAGTCCCAGCAAACAGCAACATCCCAGCAACATCCCAGTGCACAGTCAAAGTCGTCACTTTTTCTACTTGCATGGACACAAATTTGCATGTATTTGTATTGCTGGTGCAAATTATTTATATTGGAATCATTTCTTGGTGCCCATGGTGCTGCAGGGGAAATTTGCTTTGCATTTGGTATGAACACAGCTTTACAAGGTACAGATACCTGCTGCCTTCACAAGGCTGTAAAGACACTCACTAGAGTAAAGGTATTATCTGCATTATTTGGCTGTTCTTCCTGATCATCTGTTGTCTCTGCTGTATGACTGATCTTCTCCACCCTCTGTTCACATGTTTCCATACTGCTCATTAGTATTAGCATGTATGCTACTGCTCCACCACTTACAACTGGCCAGATTGTCTCTTTGAGCTTCATGCTAGTACTTAAAAGCACTTAGAAAATAACTTATTTGATCCTCTTCCTCCTGTTACATCCTTCTTTCTGTGCTCTGGGTTCTGTAATCTAACGGTACAATCTGCCCACGACTGCACCGAGCAGGTACAGCAGGCCCGGCATCCCCACCATGTCCTATTGCCCCCAGCAGTCTTCTTAATGGGGCTTGACAAAATAGTCTCCAGCCTGCACACGTTGGCAACTGCTGGGCACCTGGTTTGTAGTGCTCCAGAGGAGTTCACAGCATCCTTCATCACCAGCCCTCTGCCCGATCTCGGAGGGTTTCAGCCTTAATCGCCAGATGGGTTCTGCCCTCCGGGTCATCCTCTCGAGGTCTCCACCTGCCTGTCCTGCCTTTGGGTCATCCTCCTGAATGTCTCTACTAGTCCGCCTCACCTCCAGGCTGCCGATCAGCTGAGATCTTCTGTTCTGCTGCTTTCCTGCCCTCACGCCATCCTGAAATCTTTCATCTGCTCTCCAGTCACATAACCTTAATCCTGAGTTCCTACGTATGCATGCTGGTTTTTATGTCGTGCTTTTGAATGATTTAGTCTCAGATGTGACACTGGTAATAATGCAATGATGAATACGCAAGGTATAAAAATAGGAATAAGAAATAAAGTGACCACAATATTATGGGACAAACAATGATGGGCGGCAGACCGAGGAGCACACTTTTTTTCTTGGCATCAAATCTGCAATACACTGCTAGTTTTGCATCACCACGCCCTCCTCTGTGTCTGTTCTCCCACTGTGGTGCGAGGCGTCCCATTGTGTTTTGAGCCATGCACTGGCCCCAACAGAGAGCTCAAAATATAAAAGAAAACTCACATGCCTGTGTAAACCAAGACCAGCTGTTAAAACCAAGTTTAACAAGATGAAAAGTTTACCCTAATGTTTTTACTATCTTCTGGAAACTGCAGCAATGACAAACACTGAAAATAAGAAGCAGCTTGAAGGAGAGGGAGTAAAAGAAGAGCCTGCTCCATCACAGACAGTGGGCAGCATACACACTCACCCACACTCAACTACAGATATCATCATGGTCAGTCCTCAACAACCATCACTATTTTCTACCACACAGTTTCAGTAGAGCAGCCAAGGGTGCACACTATGAATACGTTCAGATCTCCATTCATTCACACACATCCCATCACTTAGATACAGCTTTTCTGGGTAAGTTTGACCTAAAAAAAATATGTTTCCATGAGAAAATACATTCATTAACCTGTCTACACTTTGGGAGCCTTGTGTAATGGAGTCACCACACCATGGTATTGTTAACTTTGTCATAGTATTTCCTCTTAGATGTGCAACAAAGACTAAGATACGTACTGACCTGGATGCAGTCAGCAGCATTTCAGGCAAAAACTGAAACTCTCTGTATGAGAACTATGAGGGACAGGAAGTGTTCGTGAAACATGAAGCAAATGTCTCCCACGGAGGTCATAAAGAATAAGTAGATGTAAATTCACATCCACGCAAGTTGATAAAGTTTTAAGTGGAGCGAAATATTTGCATCATGTGGTAACGGGATAACCAATCAGATTCTCCGATGTCACCAAGGAGCAGAACTGGAGAACCAGCCTGTGCCACTCTTGTCCACACCTTCAGGACTCTCCTTTTTGACTCTGTACTCTGATTGGCTGTTGAGGGCAAATATTCGCATAAGGCAAAATCTCCTAAATCAGTCCAGCGGTAATATTTGTTCAATGCAAAATTTGCTTTGTGTTTTGTGTAAACACAGCTAAAGGAAACAAACATGAGATCATGGTGAATGTATTTCTATATTTAGTTTTTTGCTATTTGACACCACTGACCATAAGGAAACTGTAAGAGCCGGGTTGAGGATGTTGCATGTGAATGGTTAAGTCACTGGTGGGCTCCTCAGAGGGTCCGTAGTGGGTGTAGTTTTACTCTGCGAACTCCTTGTAGGATACAATGGACTAAAGTTTCCATCTGTCACTTCTGCACAGTTGTATTAATGAGATCTGTGAATGGATTTCTTCGTGTGAAATGGCTCCATAAGAATAAAAACAAGACATTTTTTGTCTTTTCCCTCAATCACTTTTGAAATTTTAACCCTCCTGAGAAGGAATGGGAAGACAGCATTGTAAGTGGGAGGTTATTGTTGTAGACATCCCCCTCCTGTTAAGAGGGAGGTCTACAACAACCCTGATGCCCCGCCTACAGATCTGTCCTCTCAGCCCTTCCCAGGAGAATTAATAAACATCCACATGTGACCTCATGTGACCTCTCTAATGACGGTCATTACCACAGCCAGGAGCACTAATGATCTAAGTGGTGTCAATGACCTTGTTAATGACCCAACAGAGGTCAAAACCTGCTGCTCCTGACCAGCCAGTCCGGACTGCAGAAGCCTCTTGGAAAAAACATCTTCATGAGTCTTAAGCCTAGTCCAGTCCAGTTCCCCAGACCCGGTGTTACTTGGATAATTATGATCTGCGGCTGAAAATCACAGAATTTAAATGGAGAGTATTTGCCCTTAGTGAGACCATTCCATTTCAGGCCAAATGCAGCTAACAAAAAAATGAATAATACTGTTGTGACACTTGTCAGCAAATCAGACAGCTTTCAGTTAATTAAAAAAAACATCAATTAAGATCCTGCTAACAGGGACTGAACCTGATGTAGTTTATTGTTCTGAGTCAGCACCACAAGATTAAAACACATCACTGAAGCACACTTCATTATGAAAAATATGAACACTATAGTTTTTTTATGCACACTAATAAACTAACAGGGGTCACTTTCACCTCCAGAGAAAAGTGTCATTAGTTTATTTGCTGTGTTTCTAGCAGTTCCTTTCCATAGACTGTTTATACAATGGATGAAGCTGACATGACATCACTCGTTGGACTGTGGACTTTTGAAGCCAGGAGAAGCCATTTAAATGTCCTCATGTTGATTGTTTGGAGCCAGAAGTGACCATGTTTAGATAAAAAGGGAGGAGTGAGGAGGCGGGTCTCACCCTTGACCCCAAGGATGCTGCCCAATGTGTGTGAGACTGGAGTTCAGGGCTCATCTCAGTGGAGACCAGGCGAGTTGATCAAACTAAGCCCGCCCCTAAATCTTCCTCCTCTTGGAGCCTCATATCGAATAATGATTTTATTTTCAAATGGACCAGCAGATCACCAGTTCACTTTGGCATCAGAATGACCTGTGGAAAAAATGCCCTGACTGAGTATTTCAGGATTGGAACCAGAGCCGATGTTCAGTGGTCATTGAGAATATTACACTTTGTTGCACTTCTGCATCGGCCTCATTTTTGAGATTGGGTTGCTTGGTCCATACACTCTGTGATCCTTACCCTCATAGCAGTGTGTCCAGCATCACACAGCTGACACACAGTTGGTGGTTAGCTGGTGAACATCGTGGAGCATTTGCAGTTGAAGAGACAACTACCCGCCTTAGGAATAGGTAGCGTCAATAGAGAGACTATAGGACCTGCTTACTCCAGGTTCATGTTAATATTAGGCCTTACTGACTCAGTAGTGTACAAACATGGGTCTGTTTGCACCACCCTCCAGCCCTCTAGTATTTTCTTTCTGTATGTCAGTGCAGGTGTAATGTGTGACTGTGTAAATAGTGGTAGCTGTTACTGCTGATGGAAGTTTTAGATGTTAAAGCTGAGAGTGGCTCACATTGAGCAGGTACCAGCTTCCCTCAGTCCTCACCTCCGCCCACCTTCACCACCCTGAGCAAACACTAAACCCTCTGTTACTCCCTCTGCCCATCCTGCATCTCAGTTACTCTGTGATAACAAGCACCTCCTGGAAGGCAGATGGCAATATGCACGTTCAGACACACTTTGGATCTTTGTTTCTTTGAGATTTGTATAATATTCAAAATGGAAATACAGCAATAAATACAGTAAGTATGTCAACCCTGATGCAGATCAACTGACATATTTCTCATCTCTCCAGGATTACCATGCGCTGGGCACCCTGCAGTTCTCCTTGCAGCTGAAGGTTGGACTACACAGTGCCATGCCCTGGTTACCTCATTAGGCTTTTATTGGTGCTGTGAGGATTAGCTTCTTTGATTTTTTTCAGTGCCTTCAACACCATCCAGCCCCTCCTGCTGGGAGACAAGCTGGATACAGATGCAGGTGGATGTAGATCTGATGGCCTGGATTATCAACGGTCTCAGTGGGGGGCCACAGTACGTCAGACCGGGGATCTGCATATACACTGGGGGCACCACAAGGGACTATGACGACCACATATGTCATTATGATCCCTTTGAAGCCAGGGTGGGGGGAGGACAGAGGGAAGGTGCATGAAAGAGAGACAAAGGATTGACACCATCGATTGGCCTGTCTGTACTGTCCTGCATATAGGTTAGCAAATTAAAAGCAACTTGGGACAAAAAAATGTCACCTTCTTTTGACTCTTTCTCTGATCACATAAACAGAATGACAGTGTCAGTTTGTGATTCCTCCTAAAAAGATGTTTGTGTAAGTAAAAACCATGCAACCATAGAAACCTTTTAAATTAAATCAATCCTTCACACTGGACCTGTGGGTCAGTCCAGTCAATACTCTCATGAATATGCTCGGAGGCCTGTGCAACTTAATCCTCTAACAGATAACGGCTGATCCGTTAACCTTCACGCGATACTCCCAGCTCACAGGACGTCTCCTCTGACGGTGACCTCAGACCTGATTAGCGTGACCCAAGATTATAATGAATAGCAAACATCACAGTAGCCTGTTATTGCTTCTTTTTGTGGTTGTGTATCAGTTGTATTGTTCCTGATTTAGAGGTCAAGGCTTCTGTGGCCAAGCAAATAGACTTTAGTAAATAATTTGTTCACTTTGAAACTTGATTTCTCTTAATTTTAGTCTTTCTATTCATGTAAAAATGCATTGTTTTTTTCTTCTTTTCTTCATAGACATCTGTTCTCAGCCTTTTTTCTAGAAGACTCTTCTTCTTTCTAGAGCGACCATTTGCAGCTTCTGACAGCATTATGACAGTTACCCAAACAACAGAAGTGTTAACATTACATTTACATAAGCTGATGATGAACCAGGAAATGGGTTCAGTAATGATTTTCCAAAATAATTTTCTCTTTTTGAAATATCATCATTGAATCCATCAAAATAATCAAAAGAAATCTGTAAACTTGGAGATTCAGCGATTTCCAAGCAAGTGCTAAGACAGGGACGCAAATAAACTGACAAGAGAAAGAGCGAGAGAAAAAACCACCATATTTCCTCAGAGAATGGCGCAAGTCTCTATTTACCTCAAGTTTAATTTGAAAAGTACTAGTTTAGTTTGTCACGTTTCAGAACAAAGCCTCTTTTGGGTGCTTCAGATGGGATCAAGAGTGGATCAAAACATTAAGCTAGATTAATTTTACTGTAAATAACAAACCAACTCTTCCTGTAATCATTTCAAATTAAAAGCCCTCTAGTGCTACAGTGGACAAAACCCCTTCATTCCTTAAGAAGGCATTTATTGTAAAACATTTGCAGGCAGACCATATTTCATTTATCCACTCTATATTTGTTTATATTGACCAAGGTTGACCTGACCATTATTAGAGTCCCCATTTAATGACACTGCTAGTTTTTATTTGAAGGAATACAGTAATCACAAATGTAACTTCAGTCTACAGCCAGTCAGAGTGTAATGAGAGGAAGTTCATCCCTAATTAGTCTTTTGATTAAACAGAATTAAGAATTACAAAACTCCCAGTTTGCCCGTTATGAGTCAGTGTGAGCTAACGCAACTCGTTAGCGAATGAGTTGATATCAGTGACTACAGAAAAGCTATGCCCCATCAACCATCCTGAGAAAACACAGTTTGATAAATGTCTTGTCTGACTTATCCCAGTTCTCCCAGTGAGCCAGACGATGTGGAATAAAACCAGAGAGGTGCTCCTCAGCGATGTGTCTCCACTAATCAGGTGAGTCAGGTGGAGACAGTGGTGCTGAAGAGACAGCTGGGCTCAGTGGGTTGCCAGATCTGCTCCATCGACTCACACTTAGTTTAACAACTTTTTTAATTGAATCAATTCAAACCACTGCACTGAGATCAATACTGTTTAATTAGTGGTCAGCCTGCACTGTAATACCCTCTGCCCTGATGGAAACCACCTGTCTGTCTGCCTGTGAGAGACAAACTGTGTGTGTGTGTGTGTGTGTGTGTGTGTGTGTGTGTGTGTGTGTGTGTGAGAGTGTCCTGATAGTGAACGATTCCTGATAATGTACGTGTTCTGATAGTATATGTGTCCTGAAAGTGTAGATGTTCTGATAGTGTATGTGTCCCGATAGTGAACATGTCCTGTTAGTGTATGTGTCCCGATAGTGTATGTGTCCTGCTAGTGAGCGTGTCCTCATAGTGTATGTTTCCCAATACTGAACGTGTCCTGATATTGTATATGTATATAAGTGTGTGTGTGTGTGTGTGTGTTTGTGTGTGTGTGTGTGTGAGAGTGTCCTGATAGTGTATGTGTCCTGATAGTGTACATGTCCTGATAGTGTATGTGTCCCGATAGTGTACATGTCCTGATAGTGTATGTGTCCTGATAGTGCACGTGTCCTGATAGTGTATGTTTCTCAAT
>OOFC01043046.1:0-13991 GCA_900323345.1 Pseudochromis fuscus
GCCCGAGTCAATCCCTGACTAACGTCTACTTCCTGTTAATGTGGTATTTTAATCTGAAAGTGCTTCGATGAAAAGAAAACTCCTTCCTGCAGAGTGTGTATAATACTTTGTTGGTTGACTGTTCGGTCTTGCTTTTTTGTTTTCACATTTCCCATCGAGAGGCTAACATGCTAACATGCTGTTTAGCATTTTAAAAAAAAAACGAAAACGACAAAACCGTGCTGTTTCCTGTCTTCCCTCTTTATTGTTCGGTTCTGCTGCCGGTCACTTCCTGCCATTTTGCGCATGTGTGACGGTAACTCTACCTGAACAAACTGCCTGAAACACTTTGCCAGTATAGACTGTATATAAAGTAAGTAACCACACACTTCCTGGGAATGTAGTGGAGTCCAAAGTACAATATTTGCCTTTGAAATGTAGCGGAGTGAAAGTAAAAGTTTCAAAAAAACAAATACTCAAGTAAAGTACAAATACTGAAAAAATGTACTGAAGTACAGTACTCAAGTAAATGTACTCTGTTACCGTCCACCACTGAATATCGAAAACATCATTGACAACTTTAGTAAACAGCATCTTAGCAACAGAGTCCACCAGGTCTCAATGTAGAAGAAGTGCATAAAAGTGCAATACCACCGATAACCACTAGATGCTGGTTCCAAAAAACTCTGGAGATTGGTCTGAAAATCATTTTATCAATAAGTAGATATTAGACTATAGGAAGAAGAAGATTTAGAGGCGTGGTTAGTTTGATCGACATGTCTGGTCTCCAATGAGAAAAGTGCTAAATTCCAGTCTCAGAGACGTTGGGCATTGACCTCAGGTTCAAGTCTCAGACCCACCTCCTAATTCTTCCCTTCACATCCAAATATGGTCACTTATGGCTCCAAACAACCTGGCAAGAAACCAAACTTCCAGCTTCAAAGTCCACAAACCAACAAGTGGAGTCACATTAGCTTCGTCCACTCTGTAAACAGTCTATATATAGAAAGCTGCGCTGCATACAACATAATACTTAATTTAACACCAAGAATAAAAAGTTTGGGGTCAAAAACACCATGTAATACCTTTGTGTTGTACCTTTTAAAAACTCTGTGTTGGTGTGTGACAGGTGAGGAGGTGAAGAACCCTCAGAGGGCCATCCCCATCGGCATCGTGGTGTCTCTGACCGTGTGCTTCCTGGCGTACTTCGGCGTGTCGGCGGCGCTCACCCTCATGATGCCGTACTACCTACTGGACGAGAAGAGCCCTCTGCCCATGGCCTTTGAATATGTGGGCTGGGGTCCTGCTAAATATGTGGTGGCTGTGGGGTCACTGTGCGCTCTGTCTACCAGGTAACCATGGATTAGTTTTCATAAAATAAATGACAAAATATCAATATACAAGTACAAATATAAATGTAGAATATTCCTGACTCGATTGATGTAGATGTTATCAATTGGTGATAATGTTGGGAGAGATTTTGGTCAAAAAAAACTTTGACCCCATATCTCTGTCTGGGTCTTGTTATTGGATTGATTCCTGTTGCTTGATGGGGTGTGGGTGGGTGCAGTATTGAATTGATTCCTGCATGTCTTTGTGATGTTTATAATTATCCTACATATGACGGGTGAGGTTTGGGAGTGTCCACTTAATTCTGTCTTTCTTTCCTGGAGGTTTTTGTGTTTCACTTCACTCAGTTTCCTTTCAAAAATCAAACTGATCGTCGATCATTAACTCATCTCGTGATTGGACTCGGATCAACTGAATTTTGTTTAAGTCCCTCCCTTCAGTTGTTGTCTGTGTTTTACTCTTTGGATTGACTCTCCTCTGGCCTATTTTCTCACTATTTTGCAAGACAGACGATTGTGAAACTGTTAATACACTCTGGTTTGGCTGAAGTGAATGTTTACACACCAGGGAAATGTTTCAAATGGTCGTTAAATTCCTTTAAAACCTTTTGGAGTTTCCAAGATAAAAAAGTAACTGTAACTCTTCTGAGAGTACTTCCTGTAAGAATTCACTTTAATTAAGTTGATGTAACGAGCGCAGGATATGGACTGTGTATAGAGTGGACGAAGGTGTCAATCAAACTAACCCCGCCCCTAAATCTTTCTCTTTTTGAAGCCTAATATCTAATTAATGATGAAATGATTTTCAGATGGACCAATCCAATCACAAAAATATATTTCATAATCGCACTTCAACTGTGGCCTCACTGTTTAGACCCAGTTACTTCGTCTATTTCTATGCACTATCTTTGATGTAGGATGAAAAACCCCAGGAAACAAAGACACTTTAATCGTCCTGTGAAGCTGTGATGATGTGACTGTGGGTGTGTGGTTGTGTGTCCGGGTTCGGGGCTCTGCACTAACGTGTTGGTCTTGCATGTCTCTGCTGTCTCATGCAGTCTGCTGGGCTCCATTTTCCCTATGCCTCGTGTAATCTATGCTATGGCAGAGGATGGGGTGCTTTTCAAAGCCTTAGCCCGAATCAATCCTAAGACGAAGACCCCACTTATTGCCACTATGAGCTCCGGTGTAGTTGCAGGTGAGAGCCGGGGAGTGTCCGAGCGAGCTAATCTTTCTCCACCGATCAACTGTGAACGACACGGTCCAGTAGATGAAATTGGCCACTTTTAAAAGATGTAGCCTGATGGAGTGTTTACCTCCTGATCCACCTGATGCTCTTTCACAGTTGTGCTGGTGTCATGTTTTCTTTCCCAGAATGCCTTCAACTTAACCATGAACCCTCTTCTCCCTAGCCTGTTGGGCTCCATGTTCCCTCTGCCGCGCATTCTCTTTGCCATGGCACGAGATGGCATTCTGTTCAATTTTATGTCCAAAGTGAGTAAGCGGCAGTCGCCTGTGGCTGCCACCATGGCGGCAGGTACCACTGCGGGTAAGCTCCCGGACAAGGACTCGTCTGTTGTTGGGGGTTGTATCGTGGACTTGTTTGTTTTTGTTTGTTTTCTACTTGTGATGAGGTGGTGGTGGTGGTGAAGGCGGCATGACGAACTGTGGTGGTGGTGTTTCTACAAGCATGCGACAAACCATTGCACTTATTAGTCAGGATGTTCAACCATGCTGTGTTACTTCAAACTAGAAAGCACCCAGAGAGCACGAAGCTCCAGCAAAGCCATTATCCAGCTGAACACTGCTGCCCTCTTGTGGTGAAATAGCAACAATGAAAAAAAACCCCATCCATCATAACATGTATGGACTTTATTTGGTGTTTTTCTCGACAGGATCCCATCCTCGGATCTTGTCGAAAATATTTATTCCTTGGGTGATACCCTGGCTCAGGGGATCTCAACTTGTACCATGGAGGCTAAGACCCTGCAGGTTTTCTTTCCAACCATCTCTCCAGCAGCTGATCTCAATGATGAGCTCCTTCCCTCAAATTAAAGGTGTTAACCATTATAATCACCTGCTCTAGAGACCGGCTGGAAGGAAAACCTGCAGGGTCTCGGCCTCCATGGCACGAGTTGAGGACCCCTGCCCTGGCTCGTACAAAAAAACCATCGAGATCTGTTCACCAGTTTTTCGATAGCGTTACCAACAGATGGAGGGACAGACAAACTTCACCTTCTTTGTCTAGATAATAAATAAAAGGACAGAATTAGACACTGAAAAGCCAGTCAGTCAGTCAGTCAGTCAGTCAGTCAGTCTGTCTGTCAGATCACCCCTTAGGCCCAGATTAAAAATTAAAAATTTGGTATCCACGTCCCCACACAAAGACTCCCATTAACTGCAGCTGTACTTTGTGTTTAGTGGTGATTAGCAACTGGTAACACAATAAAAGTTATACTAAACATGACCATGCATGTTAGCTTGATGAGCATGTTGAAGGCTAATGTTAGCTCAAAGCTTTGCTAGGCTAATAATCTGACCACAGACTGTTTATTGAATGGAAGAAGCTAACGTGATGTCACCAGTTGGTTTGTGGGTTCACATTTTGAAGCCAGGAGTTTGGTATTTGAACGTCGCCATGTTGTTTTTTTGGAGCCAGAAGTGACCATATTTGGATATGAAGGGAGGAGTGAGGAGGCGGGTCTGACCTTTGAACCCGAGAAGGATACTGTCCAATGTGTATGAGATTGAAAATGAGGGTTTCTGAATTGAAGTCAGTGGGAGTTTTTTGGAGCCAGCATCTAGTGGCTGTTGGTGGTATTACACTTTTTTACACTTCTGCATTGGCTTCAGTTTAGAGACCTGACTGCTTCATCCATTTCCATACACAGTCTATGGAACAACCTCACACACACACACACACACATTGGTAAACAACATCTAATGTAAGGTTCAAGTTGTGGAGATGTGCTCATGCAGTGTGTGAAGAATGTTTCCTCATCTAAAGCTCTGCTGCTCAGTGGGATCCAGGTGTACAGTACGTAGTTGCATCATGCATGCTGTGCTAAGACATCCAGGGTCAATGACCTGGGGAAGTGGCAGCAGATGTGAACCACCCCCACCACCACAGGCCGTGCACTGAACACCTGACAGCACGGGGCAGGGGAGCTCTGCTTTGTTGTTTCTGCTTTAATATAATGTTGTGAGGAGCGGCGGACATACCACTGCTCTGTGTTTGAACCGTGCTGCTGAGACCAGCTCCACACTGTGTCTCACATCAAATGACTCTCGGTGTGGAGATGATTACAGCTGTTGTATCAGATCAGGGGAAACGTGTTGGTTTTTCTTTTTTTTTTGCTTTACTGTGAAAACATGTCTGCATGAAACTTAATTTTGATGACATCACAGACTGTACATAAGAGATGGGCGTAGTCACCGTGACATCACTCATTCTACTATTTAAGCACCTCCAGGTTGGGTCTTTGGAGCAGGAAGTGACCATATTTGGATACAAAAGGAGGAGTGAGGAGCTGTCAGTCACACTATCCCCGCCCCTAACTCCTCCCCTTCTCTCAGCGTAATATCTCCTTAATGATAAATGATTTTCAGATGGACCACCTGTTAATTAGATAAACCCCGCCCCTAACTCCTCCCCTTCTCTCAGCGTAATATCTCCTTAATGATAAATGATTTTCAGATGGACCACCTGTTAATTAGATAAACCCCGCCCCTAACTCCTCCCCTTCTCTCAGCCTAATATCTCCTTAATGATAAATGATTTTCAGATGGACCACCTGTTAATTAGATAAACCCCGCCCCTAACTCCTCCCACCAGATCACCGAGAAGAAGAGTTGACTTTATCTAATGGCATCAGAATGACTTGCGGATTTCAGGATTGATTATGACCATTTTTGAATTGAAGTCAATGGGAGTTTTTTGGAGCCAGCATCTAGTGGCCGTTGGTGGTATTGCACTTTTTTTCTCAGGACTACGTCCATCTTTTGTTCACAGTCTGTTTGTCTTTCATGTACATTGTTGGAATGGGGCATCAGAGGAAAACTGTTTTACATTATTACTTCACTGTGTGTAGATGTGTTTTGTGATTATCCTGATCATTTCTTCTGATTTAAAGTATTTGTATTAATTGTATCTTTTTGCTCGCTGTAGCCATCATGGCCTTCCTGTTTGACCTGAAAGCCCTGGTTGACATGATGTCCATCGGGACTCTGCTGGCCTACTCTCTGGTCGCTGTGTGTGTGCTGATCCTCAGGTGGGTACATTTAAAAATACCTCAAAAAAATACAACTTGTGAAACAGTGTGAAAGAGCTTCCCCCACAGCTTTTCCAAAAGCCCACAGGCGTGATTGACCTGTTGGTTATTGCATCACTCTGGTGATGTAAGAGCCGTGAATGCCTCCATTGTACCCACAGAAGTGGGCTGCTTGAGCAGATGAAGGTGTTTACTTTAAGTTTCTGTACTTTGTAAACTGTGGAGCTGCTGCAGCCACAGACTCATCACCGCAGCCTCGGCAAACACACACGCTCTGTTCGTTCCCTCGTTTAACCTCAGCTACTCAGTTTGTAAAAGATTTCACAATCCAGGAGGTTTGGCTGAGGATTTACTGCATATAGACAAGTAGTGCAGTACTCACAGTACTGATCTACAGAGGTACACACCTCCACCAACACACTGTGGACACTGTCATCCTGTTCCTTTGGATAATACACACTAAACATGTTGGGTTGTTTTAGAGCTGAGTCTGTTTTAGACTGCGACAACATGGGCTGTTTTTACTTTCAGTTTGATTGTTTTTACCCCAAATATTGATGTTATATCCAACATTTGGTTGTTTTTACTCCAATTTTTGTTGATCCTACCTCAAATATTGTTATTTTCACGCAAATTTTTAGTGTTTTTAACCCGAATTTTGTTGTTTTTATCCCAGATTTTATTGTTTCTTCCCTAAATTTTGTCATTTTTACCCTAAATATTGTTGCTTCTACCCCAAATATTGTTGTTTTTGCCCAACTTTTTAGTTTTTACCCCAGATTTTGTTGTTTTCACCCCAAACTTTGTTGTTTTAACCCAAAATTTTGTTGTTTCTTCCCCAAATTTAGTTGTTTTTACCTTGAATTTTGCTGTTTTTTTCCCTAAATTTTGTCCTTTTTACCCTAAATATTGGTGTTACATTCAACATTTTGTTTTCACCGTTTGTTTGTTTTTAGAGTGGATCAGTTTGTACAGTTTGTAGAGAGTCTTACAGAAATCATCACTCAGACCTGTTCAGCAGTTTGTGGTGATGCTTCTGGTTCCTCTGTCCTCCAGGTACCAGCCCGACGGCTCTCTGGGGCGCCACCCGGGTAAAGGTGAGCGGGACTACCTGTCATCAGAGGAGGGCGAGTCCGACCTGACCGAGTCAGAGTCTCACCTCAACATGCTGAAAGGAGGCAGCTCCACCCTGCAGGCCGTCCTCCACCCTCCCGCCTCGCCCTCGGAGCATTCGTCCAGCGTGGTCAACATGTCCATCGGCCTGCTGGGTAGACGAGCTGGACACCACTGCACCTTTGTTTCTCCCCCCCTGCAGCCCTGACTCTGTGTTCTCCACCCACAGTGATGATCGTGTGCGTCATCAGCTACCTCACCACCTATCACATCTACTGCGTCCTGCGTCTGGAGACGTGGATCCTGGCGTTGCTGTCGGTGTGCCTCCTCGTCTTCAGCGGCTGCGTCTTCATGGTCTGCAGACAGCCTCAGACCAGCAAGAAGGTGTCCTTCATGGTACGTAGCAGCTCTGGAGGATCAGCACCACGTCCTGCAGGATGTTGTAGTCATGTTGCTCCAGCTCCTCAGGATTAAAGTTTTGTTTGTGGACTGTTGCCGCCACAGGTGCCGCTCCTGCCTTTCCTGCCTATTCTCAGCATATTTGTCAACATTTACCTGATGGTTCAGCTGAGTGGAGACACCTGGATACGCTTCTCTGTGTGGATGGCTGTAGGTGAGTGATGCTGCAAAACAAAATGAAAAGGTTTGATCTCTGTTAAATATTTAAAGAAGTGGTTTGGCATCATGGCTGCTGGACAGTGTCCAATGTGGATGAGACTGGAGTTCATTGATGAAAGAGTCAGAGGTGTCAATCAAACTGACCACACCCCTAAATCTTTCTGTTGTATAGTAATAATAGAGACTTTAAGGTGTTTTTCCCTGACTGGGAATCAAACCCGGGCCGCGGCGGTGAGAGCACCGAATCCTAACCACTAGACCACCAGGGACCTGTTGCTGATCTAGCTGGATCACCACATCCCTCATATGAAGTGTTGACCTCTGCTATTGACATCTGAAAATGACAGTTTTTAAACTGAAGTCAAATGAAAGCAGAGCGGCCGTCGGTGGTATAATACTGTTGTTGTTACATTGTTGGCTTATGTTGTTGTTACATTCAATATTTTGTTTTTACCAAAATATTTGTTGATTCGAGAACAAACATTGTTGTTTTCACCCAAATTTTTAGTGCTTTTAACCCGAATTTTGTTGTTTTTACCCCAGATTTTGTTGTTTCTTCCCTAAATTTTGTCATTTTTACCCTAAATACTGGCGTTATATTCAACATTTTGTTTTTACCCTAATATTTGTTGATTCTACCCCAAATATTGTTGTTTTTGCTGAACTTTTTAGTGTTTTATTAACCCTAATTTTGTAGTTTTTACCCCAGATTTTGTTGTTTTCACCCCAAACTTTGTTTTAACCCAAAACAGGTCCCTGGTGCTGCAGTGTTTTGTACGGAGGCCCTAAAAGGATATTATCAAAACATTTTTATTTTCTCAGTTTTGCCGAGATAACGAGATGTTTTCAGTGGTTTTCTCAAGATCTTTAATTGATTTTGTTGTTATCTTGAGAAATAAACCTTTGTTTTCTTAAGATAACGAGATCAATTTATTATCTCAAGAAAAGCAGATAAATTATTCTTCAGTTTCTCTAGATAACAAAGTTATTTATGTAATTTATCCCATAAACAACGTTTGTTTTCTCATGATGAGGAGACAGATAACTCAACATCTGGAGAAAATCAATGAACTAAACTTGTTGTCACGGCAACACAGAGAAAATAAAGATGTATTTAATCATGTTGTTTTAGGGCTGATGTAGTTTTGTACTTGGCTTCAGTTTGAGGCCACGTCCATCTTTTCTAGTCTATGGTTGACTCTCCTGTTCCTCTGTTTCACATCTTCCAACACTTGTCTCTCTCAGGCTTCTTGATCTACTTTGGCTACGGCATGTGGCACAGCGTGGAGCGCCAGCGCCACCTCCAGAGCGCCCAGGAGGACGCCAAGAGCAGCCGGGAGAAGCAGGTCAGCCCGGGCACAGACGGGAAGGACCAGGAGCGTTTCATCTGCCCGGAGAAGACCAGCCAGTGCTGAGGTCCTCAGCTGGTTCACAGACTGTGAGGCTGCACCTGCAGCTCTGCACCAACGCGCCCGTTCACACAGCTTCACTCTGCGGAGGGGGCGGAGTCAGTATTCTGCATCAGCGGCCACACCACGACCAGTCGCTCTCACTGTGATAGCAATCAGATCCTGTAGGACAGCATGGGAGGGGGGGACAAAAGTAAATGGACAGGTAACACACTGGAGAGTGGTGTTCGTTTCTGTAAACACTGAAGTGGTCAAGCTTTTCTGTTTCTTTATGGACTTTTTGGAGTTTTTAATACACATGTCGTCTCATTGGTTCATTTTTACGTCATTTGTACAGGAAGGTTTTTAAATGTAAAGACTTTGAAATCTGTGCCGGGTTTAGATCACAGGCTGTTTATGGACTGGACGAAGCTACCGGTGGTGTGTGGGCTCGCATTTGGTATCTGAACATAGCCATGTTGGTTTTTTTGGAGCCAGAAATGACCATATTTGGATATGAAGGGAGGAGTGAGGAGGAAACTAAACACACCCCCTAAATCTTCTTCCTTTTGAAGCCTAATATCTACTTAACCCTTAAATGGCCTCATTCATATTTACTATTTTCTACTGCATCTGGACTTTTTTTTTTTTTTAAATAAATGCAACGTTTTCTCCTTTTTATGTAGTTTTTCTACAGTTAATTAGCTTTGTTCTCTGTGTACTAAATTTACATACATTTGCACATTAATCAACACTTCAAAATTAAAAATAAAGTGTTATCAGTATTTCAGACTTTTTATATTATCTGAAGAGTAAAGAAACATTTAATTTTCCAAAACAAAATCTTCCTGAAATATAATAAATACCAACACTCAGTACATATCTGTTCATTGAGGGTGTTTTTTTTTTTATTTTAATATAAACTAAAAGAATATTTTTACTGTTGGTGTGAAGTCACATGATCTGAGGACTTGATTGTGATATTCAAAGTGCACGCCCAGGAAACTGAAACCATTTCAAGGTTATTTGGAGCCAAAGTTTTCTGGAGCTGCCTCTAGTGGTCATTTGTGATATTACACTTTTATTGACACACTTTAGCGTCTGCCTCACTTTTGAGCCGCGGTTGTTTCGTCCATTTCTATAAACAGTCTGATTCTCAGATGTTAGTTGACGGTGCTGAGGAACGACCAACATCAGGTTCAAGGTTTGTTCTATTCTTTGCAACATTGTTTCCTCTTCTTACTATGGAAGCCCAACAGGACTGGATTACCGTATTTTCCGGACTATAAGCCGCTACTTTTTTCCAATGCTTTGAACTTAAACACCGGTGTTTCTCATGTATCGGCAGCATGAAGCTCGTTAGCTTTTTACAAGCTAGCAAGCTCCGTGCCTCCGATACGTTTAGCGTCGTCACATCAGACCCGGTCAGAGTGGACCACATGAAACTGTTTGAATAAATTCAATAGCAGCTTATAGACATGTGCTCAATAGTCCGGAAAATACGGTAAATACTTTGCATTTTCAAAGGTTTTCTCGGGAGTTCCAGTTATTTTTCGCCTTATGTCGAGAAAACAAGCTTTCTTTGTAGGATATTTATCCTGTTTTCTTGAGATAACGAGAAAAATGATGGTATCATACGAAAGACGAAACAAAACTAAAAAATCCACAGAAATTAACTCGTTACCACAGCAAAACGGAGAAAATAAAAAAAGTATTTAATCATGTCCTGTCAGGGCTTCCGTACCATACACCTCATTTCTGTAGGATAAATACATTCACACCTGTTATGTACAATATGTGAAATAGTTTTATATCCATTAACGTGGACTTGACTGAGTTGAACGTGCGCCAGGTACTGGAGGAAAGCTTCAGCCTCGTGTAGGTTTATGTAACAAATCAGTGTGATCTTTACTGTGATTACTGAGGTTTCTGTAGCTGTTGTTGGTGTGCGCTTATTTAGCACAGCTTATTTTTTTTTATGTTTGACTATAAACTGTTACGATCTAAATATGGAGATTGGTGTTTGATGCAGAGCTCTGGTGTTTTATTTCTCCCGCTCTGTCACGCTGTGGTTCCCTGATTGTGTTTTTGTTTGATGACATGATGTTAATATCATGACCCCGGGGCTGCGACTTACATCACACAGGCCGGTTTGGTGACATATTTTTGGGCTTTACAGAGTTTTTAAATCTTTGCCTTTCGGGTTCACATGTGTTTTGTGAGCTCTGCCTTAAAGCAGTAAAGTGTGTCTCACCTGCACTGTCAGCGTTTCACACCCTGTAAAGATGAAACTGTTCAAGAGGCCGATCGACGTGTGGAACAAAGTTACTCTCAGTGGGAATAAGGAAGTTGTTCTGCTGAATACTGAACCTCTACATCCACAGTGTAGAGTCTTCCAGGGAGGATAAAGTAAATACTGTAGATGTTGTGATGACAAAATATCACTTGTTACCAACTGCACAAATATAATAAAATGAAATGTATTTTCCAGTAATTCAGTGTTTTCTCATTTCTTACCTCAGGCGAGGTATTCCTGTGTTTGTCTGCTGGAGAGTGGAAACTGGGACGATGTCGCCCCCTAGTGGCCACTGAGAAAGAAATTTGTATTTTCACTCATTACGTCTCAATGATGTGTAGTTTATTTTGCTGTTTGAGATCCAAAACAAGAATAAAAAGTATTTCTTCCAGGGTTTAGATCATCTCTAAAAGTCATTGTGTGGAAAATATGAACAAGAGAAAATAAAACTCATGACATTTCATCATGACTGATACCTGATGATACTTAGTAATAATAATAACAAATGCTACAAAGTGGTTCCCAATAATAAAAAGCACAGAAAAACACTAAACTACAGCATACAAATACATTAGCGACTATGAAACATATTGATTTAAATAAAACTTAAAATATAAAATCAGGAAAAGCTCTTTGATAAAAATGTGACTTAAAAAAAGAGAAACCTTAATGACCTAGTGGCTCTTCAAGACACATTTCTAAAGTGTTGTCCTCAGTGTCCATCTGTCTTCTATCACCTCTTCATCCTGTGCACAAACCCACACAGCTTCACAGGGTGGCTATGCTAACATGCTAACTTCACATTTGGAGACTCCAGCTGTGATGCAACCGTGCAACAGTGCTCGCTTGTCCTCATTGTATGACAGCAACAATAAAAACTGCACATCTGTCAACCTTTAGGTATTAAACTGTAACTCTGAGCTGAGAGAGACTGCATCTGCAAAACGTCAGTGGTGACAGTAAGGTCCTGAAAATATGTGTATACTGCTGAATTAATCAATAACACATTTAAGAGTGAAATACAAAGTGATGAAAACTTTGCACAGCTTAATATAATTGATTATCTGGACAGAAGGATCATCAACATATATCTACATCCTGGATTAACTACAGGCTGGATTGGTTACTTTATATTTTTGCAAAATAAAAAATCCAAATTGATTATTTTCCAACAAGAACGTGTAAAATCCTCCTGAGAAAACAATGTTTTCTTGCACAAATCCCCCAGAAATATTTTAAATATGAAAACCTGCCATGAGACCAGTGTTTTTATTTGCATAGGTGGCAATTTTGGATCTATTATTGATCACATGACTTGTACACTGGGCCCATGGGCTTGTCAGTGATTGAAGGAGCCTGTTTAATGACTGTACAAATGAACTGCACAACTATAATTCCCACTGAGGTCCAGCAGAGGGCGTCAGACTCCACGGGCCTCCTCCTCAGCTCTGAGGAGAGGGAGTAAACTGAGCAGTTATTTTCCTCTTCCTCTCCGTCTGTGAGGAGGATGGAGCTGGAAATCTGAAGAGTGCAGCTAGAGCCTGCAGAGATCCAGCAAAGCTCCAGAGCCCGACCTCCTTTCCCTCTGAAGACCCTCACCTCTGCACACTCCTCTCACCATGAAGCTCTGGGTGCTGCTTAGCCTGGCACTGCTCGGGGTCCTGCTCCAAAATGGTGAGTACAGTCCACAACTTCAGGAGGTGGATGGAGGTTTTGGTAATCTGAGGTTTTTCTGGGGGCATCAGTCTCTGTAGGATGGGAGGTGCATGAACAGAAGTACAGAAGAGGCTGCATTTATGGAAATCTTTCACCCTCAGTTGCATGGTTTTGCATCTAAAATGCACAAGGAGAGTTGGAGTTGTGTAAGTTTTTCCACAGCGTTTCTGCAGAGCAACTCGAACCAGCTGGGTCTGAGGCGTGCAACAGGCGTTTCTAATTATCTGCCCTCTGCTGCTGACCTCTGCTTGGAGTTTTCTCATTAATGCTGCACAGGAGAATCAAACAACAAGCTCTGAAAGACTTATTTTTACTTATCTTTACGGGATTGTCTGTTCACGGGGAGAACAGAGAGAACAGAGGACATTTTGTGCCAGTAACGAGGATTTTGCACTTCCCGTCTCACTGTTGTCACAGCTGGAGAAAAGAGCCGGAGTCTGAACATCGTCTGCTGCTGCTGTCGGGAACAAGACCTGCTGATACAGAGCAGAGGACTCATCTCTGTTATTTACATTATTACTTCTTTCCATTGACTGTATGTAAAACATGGACAAATCAACTGGCTCTTCAAAGTGAAACCAATGTGTAATACCACTAATGGCCACTAGAGGCTGCCTCCAAAAAGCTCCCAATGAAAAACAAAAAGTCGATAGATTTTCTTAACAAGTCATTCTGATGTCATTGACTGAAGTTAACTCTGGTCATCAATGATCTGGTGGCGCATCTGAAAAAATATATTATAATTTAGTAGATATATGAAGATTTAGGGGCGTGGTTCCACAAGCCTGGTCTCCAATGAGAGCAGCACTGAACTCCAGTCTCACACACATTGGGCAGTGACCTCAGGTTCAAGGGTCAGACCCGCCTCCTCACTCCTGCTGTCAAATCCAAATATGGTCACTGCTGGCTCCAAACAACCAACATGGTGATGCACATCAATGTCCCTGGTGGTCTAGTGGTTAGGATTTGGTGCTCTCACCGCCACGGCCCGGGTTCGATTCCCGGTCAGGGAAGGCTTTTAGGCAGCGGCAGCTTGGGTGTATGGCAGGTTGTCCAGTAACTGTCAAATGGTGCATTTACACTGGTACCTACTCGGCCGATCGGCCTCCGTCGTTGCATTTACATTGCCGAGGATCATCCTTCCTCCGTGTAGCTCGCCGTCATTCATGATGTCATCTTTTATGCGATTCTTTCGTTTCTGACCGCCCCGTCCAGAAACGAAAGAATCGCATAAAAGATGACGTCATGAATGACGGCGAGC
>OOFC01043048.1:0-30317 GCA_900323345.1 Pseudochromis fuscus
TCCAGTCTCAGGGAATATCTGGGGTTTTTCCTCAAAAACTGGGATGTTATTCTCAGAGAGGATTCAGGTTTTTTTACTTGTAAATTAACCATTTTAATTTCAGAGAATACCTGAGATTTTTACTTGTAAATGTACAATTTAAATTGAAGTTTTTTTCCTGTAAATTTACAACTTGAATCTAAAAAACACTTGAGATTTTTTGGAGTAAATGTACAACTTTAATCTGAGTTAATATCAAAGTGTTTGCTTCTGTAAATACACGACTTTAACTTTATTATCAATATTAGTATCCAAATTTTCTCCTTTAAATTCAGTACTTTACTCTCAGAGAATATCCAAGTTTTTTTGTTGTAAATTTACAACTTTAATCTGAGGGAATATCTGAGATTTTTACTTGTAAAAGTACAACTTTACTGTCAGAGAATATCATTGTTTTCCCCTGTAAATTTCCGTCATTAATCTCAGAGCATATTGGAGTTTGTTTTTTAAACACAACTTTGATCGCTGAGAAAAGTAAAGTTGCTTTTTCTGTAAATTTACAACTTTAATCTCAGAGAATATTGTGGTCTTTTGTTTTTTGTTTGTAAATATAGAACTTTAATTAAAGTAAATATCCAATTTTTTTCTTTAATCTCAAAGAATAATACAGTTTTTCCTCTTGTAATTTTTTGTTGTTTTCTCTCAAATTACAACTTTAATCTAAGAAAGTGTTTTCATTTTTTTCTCAACCCTCTGACTTCATAATCTCAGACAACATCACAGTTTTTAAATTACAACCCTAATTTTGGAGCAGATCTCAGTTTTTTACTTGTAATTGTTTACTATAACCTCAGTGAAGAGTTTAGTTTAGTTGCGACATTAATCTCAAAAAGTATTCATTTCAGTATCATCTTCTCATATGTTTTCAATTTTCTGATTGATTTCTCGTGCTGATTGACGAACACGTTGATCGACTGATGGTTTTTACCTTGTTGGAAAACTTGAGATGAACTTCGGCCTCGTCATGAAGACTCTTCTTCAGCTGAGTCCAGGCTTCTCCGAGAGTCCTGAAGAAACATCAACGCGAGTTTAATTGAATTTTTTCACAGTGAAGCCAGAAACAAAAGCAGGCATCAAAAAGCTTGAATATCAGAAAGCAGAACATAATTGTATGAAACCAAATAGAAATAGACTGTGGATAGTGTAAAAATTAACTCCAGGAATCAAAACATTTGAAAAGAAAACATCACACAGAACAAATATGCAAACTGTGGCTATAGCTAGCATACATTAGCTAGCTAACATACATTAGCTAGCGTATTAGATCTTTCTAGAAACATGTAATAAATTCACCAAAAACATAGAAAACAAAGAGAAGGTGTTAAACACTTTGGAGAAAACGTGTTTGTTTGACTAAAATCAAACCCTGAGAACATTTAGGACAGGTTCATCGTTTGAGCTTCAAAGGAGATACTACACTGAAAAATGTTGTGTTGTTTTAACTCAGATCTAACTACATACTTAGGGTAATTTAACCCAGTAGGATGGAGTGTTTTTACCCAGTATTTGTAGGTTCTACTGAAAGGTTTTATATATTTCATTTACTGTATTCATTATAGACATGTTCACATATACTCACAGTGGAAAAGTACTAGAGCATAACTGTAGCGTGTGCATGACCATATATGGCCTTATTTTGTTTAATGCCTGAGAGCAGAGATGGGTTCTCAGGGTGAGAAACACTGAATGTCTGCTGGATGTGACTAGCACATCCAGTTGTGTCTAACTCTGATAAGCACGGCATAGTTGTCCAATTTTCCCACACAGAGTGGAGTCAGATGAGGCTGAGACGGGATCTGGAAGTGACTGGAACGTGATCTACAGGAGGACCAGCTCCACCAATCAGAAGATGAGATCCACCTACATTCTTAGTTTGTCTCTGTTAGTTCATAAAAACTGGGGAAAGAAATAAAACAGCGTTCAGATTTCGTGCCTTGGCGACTTGATGTATTATATTAGGGAAAGCTGAATGCAGAATTCTGTATGCATTACTTTTGATCATCACTGGAAATTAAATCTCTTGATTGAAGAGAGGTCTCCATGTCTCATTTTACATAAAAGAATATGCAGGAGTCTTACAGCACAAAGAAGTCTGCAGTCTCCTCCCACTTTCACATGCTAGGAACACCTCCGGGGGGCATCCTCATCAGATCCCCAAGCCCCCTCAACTGGCTCCTCTCAACATGGAGGAGCAGCAGCTCCACTCTGAGTCCCTCGAGAATGACTGAGCTCCATACACTATCTGTAAGGCTGAGCACGGCCATCCTGTGGCAGAAACTCATTTTGGCCACTTTTATCCACGATCTTGTTCTTTGGTCTTTACCCAGAGTTCATGACCATAGGTGAGGGTTGGTTTGTAGATCAACTGGTAATTTGTCAGCTTCGCCTTCTGGCTTAGTTCCCTCTTCACCATCATGGACTGGTTTAGCATCTGCATTACTGCAGATAATGCCCCAAACCGCCTGTTGATCTCTCTCTCCATTCTACCCTCACTCATGAACAAGATCCCAAGATACTCAAACTCCTCTACCTGAGGCAGGACCTCCTCCCCAACCAGGAGCGGGCAATCCACCCTTTTCCAGCGAGAGAACCATGGCCTCAGACTTGGAGGTGCGGATCTTCGTCCCAGATGCTTCACACTCTGCCATGAACCACCCCAGCGAGACCCAGCAAGAGCTGGTTCATGCAGGTTGATGAAGCAAAGAGGAACGCATCGTCCACAAAAAGCAGAGAGGTTCATGGAGGTTCATGGAGGTTCATGGAGGTTGATGAAGCAAAGAGGAACACATCATCCACAAAAAGCAGAGATTCAGCGAGAGGCCCCCCTGGCTACCAAATCTGACCCCCTCCACCAGCCGGCTACACTTAGAAATCCTGTTCATAAAAGATATGAACAAAACCGATGACAAAGGGAAGCCCTGGCAGAGTCCAACCCTAACTGGGAACAGGTCCGACTTATGGTTGGCTACATCCACCAGACTTGCACTCCTCAGTACAGGGACTGAATGGCTGCTAAAAAGGAGCAATCCACCCCATACTCCTGGAGTACCACCCACAGGGTGCCCCTGGGGATACTGCTGTAGGCCTTCTCCAAATCCATAAAACACATGTGGACTGGATGGGAAAATGATCATGCCCCCTACAGCACCCTGGTAAGGGTAAAGAGCTGGTCCACAGTTCCACGTCCAGGACAAAAACCACATTGCTCCTCCTCAATCTGAGGTGTAGGATGAGTAGTTTCACTACCTGGGTGACTTCTGTCCCAGAGATTGGACCATCCTCAGGCCTCCCGGGTCTGTTTCCTCCGTCAAATATGTGTTGGTGGGATTGAGGAGCTCCTCAAAGTGTTCCTTCCACTACCTGACTATATCCTCAGTTGATGTCAACAGCTTCACCAACATTCACAATTGTACATTGCTTTTCACCAACATTCTGGTTAATGAAACTCACCAAAGATAAAAGTCTATCTATTCTTCAAGACTCAAAGCCTTTTTGTCTCAAAAGCTTTTTATGAAACCAGAGGATACTTGCTACTTGGCTCTTTTTCCAACTGAATCATACATAAGGTCAACACTTTCTTCCTATGTTGACAGGTGTACATGGATGCTAATGAATTACAAAACATGAGCAGATAAGCAGCAAAATCAATGTTGCACTGACATCAGCTTAGTAACAAACTAGAAAGAAATGTTGGAAATAGGGTTATTGCAATAGCAACATTCATTGTAACATTGTTTTTACAGTATCTGACCAAAAGACAAGCATAACAGATTCCTAATGCATTAAGACTTCAAAAGTTATATATACATACATACATACATACATACATACATAGATGGATAGATATTTCTGTGGACAATCGTGACCTACATAGATTTATAGGTAATTTAATACAGGCAACAGGCAAGTTCTACTTTTGCCTTCAAGTGAATAATAGCAGCAGCAGGGTGTAAGCTGTGATACAATTATTTATTGAATACATCTTTCTGAAGATTAGTCTGAAGTCTTTCTGAAATTCCCACCATTTACTGAAAGTGATTACTTTCTTTTATGACAAGGTTAAAAAAATATAATGAGTTCAGTGATTCATGTATATTTTCAGTGTAGGTGCTGAGAGCAATTTAGTATGAATTTGGTCTTAAAATGTTCTCTTTGTCCGTTTGATTATTCTTGAAGAAATGTTGCCCTTGTTTCCACCCCATGATGGTTTGTTAATTCAGTCTCGAAGTGTCTTGGAAGTAGTCTAACTGCCTCTTGGTGTAATGAAATAATCTCTTTTTTGTGGCTAGGAACTGTGCACTGACTGCTACTCCAATTAAATACCTGGGTTTACATCTGTCCTTATGCACACCTGGAAAGCTTATTTGTGTTGAGTAATTAAAAAACAACATTATTAGATTTATAAATCTAATAATGCTGTCCATCATCCATCCATCATCTCACACAATCAATCACATTGAAAAAAATCTGCAATTTAATTTTTTACACATTTTATAATGCCATCTGATTAATGCAAATATGAGTCATAAAAATGTGCAAAATCTTACAAACTGAATGATTCTGATTGCAAGTCTAAATACAAGTACATGCATTGTAGGAGTTAAAGACAGTGATTGTTATTAAGTTGCTAATTTAATATTTTAATAGAAATGCAATTGTATGTTCTTATTCTTAGTAATATGAGAGAAAAGCGTGAATAAAAAGAGAGGAGCGTTTTTGTGGTTGCTGATGTTGTTTGCTTACATTAAATTTAACATTAAACATTTAATTTAATTTGCTATTATTTGCTGACCTGCATTTGCTGACCTGGCTGGGTGTGATTGTGGTATGGATGTGAATGTGTGAATACATGAGTAGGGATGTGGGTTTGTATTCATATTTGTGGTCTGTCTGTCTGTTTGTCTTTGGCCCTCATGCTATGACCATATACCTCCTCCTCCAATGTTTCTGAGATAAGGTATTATGTATAGTTGTAGTAGTGGTGACTCCTCCACTTCTGAAGATGATGTTTCTATGAATTTAAATTTTTATAACTCAGAATTTATTTTGTCTGAGTTCATTGATTACAGATCCCAAAAGGTTATGAATGAAATTGATCCGGATAGCAATACATTTAAAAACATTAGCAAGAATTGTTCATATTACACAGACAACACATTTAACACCACAATCACATTGGACAAGAAATTATCATTAATTCACTTCAATAGCAGAAGCTTATACTCCAATTTTGAAGGTATTAAAGACTATCTGAATCAATTTAAAAAGCCTTTGAACATAATAGCAATCTCAGAGACATGGATCAATGTGAATAAAGGTACTGAGTTTAATATAAATGGCTATGAAATGTTCTATACAAATAGACAGTGCAAAAAAAGGGGAGGGGTTGCTTTACATACTGACAAAAACATGGACTGTAGAGTGGTAGAAAATATGTCATTAGCTGTCAAAGATGTCTTTGAATGCATTACTGTGGAAATTTTACTGCAAAAAAGGAAGAACATCATTGTAAGCTGTGTTTACAGGGCACCAGGATCCGATATGAACTTATTTAGAGTCTGGATGGAAAGAATATTTACTGATAATATTAAAAAAGATGTTATAATAGGTGGAGACTATAATGTAGATCTTCTAAAAGCAAATGAACATAAACCTACTGAAGAATTTGTTGATACGATGTTCAGTATGAATATGTATCCTCTAATCACTAAACCCACCAGAATAACAGCACATAGTACTACGCTGATAGACAATATATTTCCTAATATCCTGGGCAACAATATAATTAGTGGCTTGTTACTAAATGATACTAGTGACCATTTACCAGTCTTCATGGTGTATGAGGTCAACTGCAAAACAACTAAAGATGGAGACAGTTTTAGTTACAAGAGGGTCATAACTGAACCATCAATGACAGGATTTAAGAATGGTCTAGCTTCTCTAACTTGGGAATTTATGTATCATGAGTATAATGTGAACTCAGCTTACAACTCCTTCTTGGAAACATTTATTATGCTTTATGACAAGAACTGCCCGACTATAAAATACAGGAAAAAAGAGGCCACAAAAACTCTATGGATGACAAAAGGGCTATTAAATGCATGCAAAAAGAAAAAGTATCTGTACAGAAAATGTCTTAAGCACAGATCCAGAGACTGAATTAAAATATAAAAAATATAAAAATAAATTAACTACTATTATGAGAGAATGTTAAAAAAAGTATTACACTAAAGAGTAATAGAAATAATATTAAAGGAATGTGGAATGTAAAACTGTCATTAGACGTGCTTCTAATAGCTCATGTTATCCTGAGTATTTTGTGGAAAATAACTCAGTTATTAGGGACAGGGAAGAAATTGCTGCAAGGTTTAACAATTTTTTTGTTAATGTTGGACCTGAACTAGCAAAGAAAATTCCCATAAACAATGAACCAATAAAGAACTTAATAGAGGTCAATTCCAAGTCAATCTTTCCCGCTCCTGTTAGGTGTTGGTGGAGGTGGAGGTGTTGGTGTTACATTAGAAAATGTAAGAACAAGACATCACAGGACATTAATGACATTGATATGAAAACCATTAGGAGTGTAGCTGAAGAAATCATTACACCATTTACATAAATCTGCAACCTATCTCTTCAGAGTGGCCAGTTTCCCTCCAAAAGGAAAATAGCAAAAATCATCCTGTTACACAAAGCGGGTGATAAACACTATTTCACTAATTACTCTGTATCTCTTCTGCCACAGTTCTCCAAAATATTAGAGAAAATAGTTGACATAAGACTTCGAAACTATCTGATAGCCAATACGGATTTAAACAGAACAGGTCAACATCTCTTGCCTCAGTCGATTTAATGGAGGAAATTTCAAATTGTATAGAAAAACATAAATTGGCAGTAGGAATTTTCATTGACTTACAAAAAGCTTTTGACACCATAGACCATCATATATTAATTAATAAACTGGAGAACTATGGCATTAGAGGTATAGCTAAGCAATGGCTGCAGAGCTACTTGGCTGAGAGACCCCAGTTCGTACAAACTGAGCAAAATAAATCAGAGCAGAGAATTATAAAATGTGGTGTTCCTCAAGGGTCGATACTGGGGCCTACTCTGTTCATTATGTATATTAATGACATTGTTAAAATATCTAAACTAATGAAATTTGTGCTCTTCGCAGATGACACGAATATTATTTGTTCAGGAAATAACTTGGAGGAACTTTTGGAACAAATAACTGTGGAAATGAATAAGTTAAAAAACTGGTTTAATGAAAATAAGTCATCATTGAATTTTAAGACAAAATTTATGTTATTTGGAAACTGAAAAAATGACATTTCAATAGAATTATCTATTGACAACATAATAATCAAAAGAGTTCATCAAAATGCATTTTTAGGGGTTGTCATAGACGAGAAGATTTCTTGGAAACCTCATATTAATTATTTACGCACAAAAGTTGCAAAATGTGTCGGGGTTATGAGGGGAGCGAGCCAGACTCTCAATTACAACGCCCTAATGACATTGTATCATTCCTTTGTGATGTCATATTTGAATTACTGTGTAGAAGTCTGGGGAAATTGTTACATGTCAAATTTATTACCTGTAATTAATCTTCAAAAAAAGGCAATAAGAATCGTTCATAAAGTAAAATATAATGATCACACTAACCCACTTTTTTTTTTTTTTTAAATCAGCAGAGTTAAAATTAATTGATTTAATAAACTATGAAACTGCTCAAATAATGTTCAGGGCATCTAAAAAAATCTCTTCCCTTAAATATAAATATTCAGAAACTCTCTCAGTATTATGTGAACATCTTTGCCATGGGCTTATGTATGTATGTATGTATGTAAAATTATGATGAAGAAAATCCTGCCCTTAAGCTTTAAGAAACAGATTTGCTGATCAGCTATTTCTAAAGAAACATCACCTTCAGTCAGTCAGTCATCTTCTGTACCTGCTTCTCCACACTTGGGTCGCAGGGTCTGCTGGAGCCTATCCCAGCTGTCATCGGGCAGGAGGCGGGGTACACCCTGGACAGGTTGCCAGCCTATCGCAGGGCTAACACAGAGACAAACAACCATTCACCCATGGTCAATTTAATTTGATCAATTCACCTAACAAGCATGTCTTTGGATTGTGGGAGGAAGCCGGAGTCCCCGGAGAAGACACACAGGGAGAACATGCAAACTCCACACAGAAATGCCCAAGCCGAGATTTGAACCCTGAACCTTCTTGCTATGAAGCACAAGTGCTAACCACTGCACCACCGTGCACCACCCTAAATGTGACATGCAGTAAACAAAGAAAACAGAATTTAATATCTTGGAGATGTTCTCAAATAATGATGCAGTGCTCCCATCCTCTCAGGCCTCGTGAGCCATTGTAATGCTCAAAACAAGAAAACAGATAAGTTTCTGTTTGAAGTTCTTTTCTCAGTGTACACAGTCAATATATGTGCTGTGAGAAACATTTATTGATTCTGAACCATAGAAACAGTGAGTGTGTTGGTCACATCCAGCTATACACAATGTCACTTACAGGAAACACTGCAGAGATGGTGGATGTGAGTGATGGAGCTGTGGGTGTCTGCACAGTAAATGATTGGGCTTTGTTCTGTCTCTGCTGCTATGGATATGTCCAGATGGTCCTATTAATCTGCTTCTTTGACCAGTACCTTCCCGACCACTGCAGGAGTGCTGTGCAGTAGTGACCAGTCGAGACCCTTGGAAGGAGGGTCCACCTGCTATAATATTAGCAATTTTATGAAGTAGTGTATAATAATACAGTAAATCAGTCACAGTTATTCTGTAAGACAAGTACCTTTCATGCCTTAAGTGTATTTAGCAGATGATATTTACTTTTACTTAAATGGAACTTTGAATCTGTGACTTTAATTTGCTGGAGTATTGTTACATTTGTACTTTTTCTTAAATTGAAATAATCCGAGCACTTCTACTACATCGACACTTGAACAAAACCCACATACTAAACTGTGTCTTGTTATTTATTTATTTAAAGTCATTTTAAAGTGAATCACTGTCTTCAGCGCTCTTCACCTCTGGATGTGATATGAAAAATGATTTCCAGCATCTTTTGATCAGCTTCGTCTCATTTGTTTTCTCTCTATGCACGATCCAGTTTGTAGAGAGCTGCACACTCTCTGAGGAATGATCAGTAACGGCTCAGGTGAAACAAACCTATCTCACCCAGCCATTTGAATTACTACATATAAAAGGCTACATATGTATAATAAAACTTTCAGTGCCGGCAGTCTTACAATAACAAAGTAGGAATGACAACAATTTTCTCTGTGGAAAACCAATTTGAACCTCATTACACTGGGTCAAGGCATTTCTTGTTTTGGATTTGAATCTTGTTCCAGGTGTATATGTATCCTCCAAGTCTCACCATGTCTACCTTTCAGTACAAACCCTTCCTTCCAGAGAATCATCTGCTGTGGCTCAGGTGGTAGAGCAGGTCTCCTATGAATCATAAGATTGTTGGTTCGATCCCTGGCTCTCACTGTTCACATGTCGAAGTGTCCTTGGGCAAGACACTGAACCCTAAGTTTCTTCCAATGGTGGCTAGCGCCTTGCATGCATGCAGCTCGGTAGCCATTGGTGTGTAAGCGAGTGAGTGTGTGTGTGAATGGGCGCTTTGGGACCTAGATGAGTTAAAGAAAGTGCTATGTAAATGTACTCCATTTACCATCTTTGTAAATGAATGCCTGTATTTTCCAATCAGAGCGATGCAGCAGTTAGCATGCTCAATGCAAGAAGGCTGATGGGGTCACTGCTGTGTAGAGTGTACATATTCTCCCAGTGCCTCCAGCGATGTTCTCTAAGTGGTCAATACACACTCTTGTTCAGTGTTAATTGGTGATTGGGAGTAGGTGTGAATGTCAATGAAATACATCCCAGCTACCCCATGACCCTCAGCAACATTATGTTGGTGTTATGAGGGCCACTATCCTACACACCTGATTCAAATGATCAGGATCATTATCAGGCTTCTGCAGAGCTTGATGATGAGCTGATCATTTGAATCAGGTGTGTTGGAAGAGAGACATCTAAAACATGCAGGATAGCGGTCGTCGAGGACCAGGATTGGGCACCCCTGGGATAGATGGATTGATTTCAACTGAGAAGTGTTCATGTTTCCTTCCACCTGCTCTCTTATATATCTTAAAGCACCTCATTTTCTCTGTCTCTTGTGGCAAAATAACAACATATCAGGGAGATTAACTGAAACAACAAATACATTTAAAGAAAGCAGAATGAGGAAAACTATATATTGAGTGAGTGACAAACTGTTGATTCTGTCAGTAAAATACTTTGTGACAGTATCTAATGTTGTAATACTATATTCTGCTTGTGTTTTGGCACTGGCAACACTTTGTTCAGTTTATCTAACCATCACGGTTTGGTTTAGTACAAAAACATTAGTTTTAAGTAACTGAAGTCACAATCTTTCTTATCTAAGCAGGGTGTTGTTGCTTACACTAAACCAATGCAGAACCCTGCTAGTCTGAATTGCACTCTGACCATCTCCATGTGACTTTGGTGCAGTACCCTTTACCTTAATTTTCTCTGATTAGTGTCTTCACTCAGTTAAAATAAATCAAAGGGTATAATGGATTTCCACTAACTTTTATTTTTCCTTCTTAGAGATTCTTTGAACTATGATTCTTGCAAAAGTTCACGGTCCCATATTTGAAGGAGTGAGGAGGCAGCTCTAACCCTTGAAGACGAGGTCACTGTCGATTGTGAATGAGACCCAAATTCAGCATCGCTTTCATTGCAGAGCAAGCTTGTCCTGCTAAATCGTCCTTTTTTTGAAGCCTAATATCTACCTAATTATGTTTTTGTTTTCAGATGGACCACCAGATCACAGAGGAGAAGAATTAACTTAAGCTAATGACATAAGAATGACTTTTGAAAACATTTATTGACTGAGTATTACAATGTGAATCATATAATGTGAAACACTGTCTGATCGGTGACACTGCTTAAGTGGGTGAGTGAGTGTAAATGTGAATTGGAGTTTCCCCTTGTGAAGGTTGTGAGAGATGAATATATGTACAAGTCTGACAAAGTTGGGGACAGTCTCTTATACTCTGGGAGTTCCATATTTGACATACTTTAAAACAATTCATCCTGTCCTGTTCATGTATGTCTTTATTGTGGTGATTCTCTGACTGTGATTGCATCTGATGGTGATTTGAAACTGTAGCTCTTTCGTTAAAGCCAAATTTCTCTCAAGGGACGGTAAAGGTTATTCTTATCCTTTTGTAACATTCATTTTTAAAAAATTTCAAGATTTTTTTTTTTTTTTTACTGTGCACTCATTGTGACACTTTACAGTGAAATATTGATTTCTGAGTCAAATTCTTAAAAGGGATACATCATCAAAGGCTTTTAAGCTGCCTGAGCCTGAGGGTTGAACTCAATAACCGCCTCTTATTTATGGAAATTGAAGCAGTGTCTCTCCACAAAACTGAGGATCTCCCAGTTTAAAAGTCATTGCACTGCCACCAGCTTCATTCTCTTCTTTGTTGATTTCCCCTAAAAGCCCACAAACTAATTAATAAGGAGACACAGGTCTTATTATTTCTCATTATGCCATTAGATTTTCAGTAATTTTCCTTGTTGATTGCACTAGCTAAAAAACACATTAAAATATAGACAAATTATGTTGCCCAAATATCATTTATTGAACATCTGAAAAAAGGTCTAAGTAGATAAATCCTTGCCTCCAACTGCCAATCCAAGAAAGAGTTGGTGATCATGACAAGACAAGAGACAAGATGATCTCACATTAGCTGAATTTTGGGAAAAAGTGAAGATAACTAATTTACTGTGCAGTACATTTTATCCTTAGGTGTCAAAAAGGAACATTTTGCTCTCTCCTTTTCTTTTTACTCACTGGTTCTTTCAGCCATGGAATTTCATTACATAAAACCTGGGTTGCCTGCACCTGGTTCGAGTGGTCAAAAGTCCTTTCTATCACATAATTACCAGTCTTAGAAAGCCATGGTGTACCATTTTAGGCATCTGATGAAAGGTTGTGCTTCATACTCAAAAGAGTAATGTCTTCTTTTTTTTTTCTGGACTACTTTTCTATGGAGCCCAAAAGCCTTGACCTACACAGGGAAAGAAAAATAGGACATCGTGGCCCCATTATGGCTCCTACTGTGATTTTATGTTAGTGTGCTGTGCAGAAATATCTTTTGAAAATTCATATGTGTTTTTTCCACTTCTTTTTTTTCCTAATGTCTTGCTTCATTTCTTTGTTCCCTCAAAATTTCAGTTATAAGATATATCACACATGTAATTTGTAGTTATAGGACATAAATAAATGCATCATGGTGTACAACAGTATGTACAACAGTCAGCCATTATAATGAAGCCTTAAAAACCAGTGAAAAAAAGTAGGATGAATCTAAAATAGTAAAAAGTGTAAACATTTTCAACATCATTACAGCTGTAAAAGCTTTTCCTGCTGTATCCTAAAATTAATGATATTCTTTTGCTCTTCAAATTGTGCATTTCTTTAGCTATGTACCTGCACTCTGTGACTATAAAGCTGTGTCTCCTTTAAAAGGATAGAAATAACAGGCACTTTTGATAATAAAGAAAGATAAAGAGGACAGATAAATAATAATAAAACAAAGAACAGCTATGGTGCAGGTAATAATTACTGAGATCTCTGAATATCTCCTGAGGCTAACTAGCTGTATGACTTAGATTTACACTAGACTAGAACAAGTTTGATAGACTTGAAGTAGTTTTTGCATTCAATAATAAATACCAAAGTTGAGTACTGAGATTTTGAAGACTTCTACTAACGGATATGAAATTCTGAAATGTAGGGTTTTTCCCTCCGTGTCTTTCCAGTTCTGTTAGTGCATTTAATAGGGACTCACAAAAATGTGATACCCTTTGTACGTATGTATGTATGTTTGTATTTATGTACACATGAATTTATTTATTCATTTATTTATTTAACTATTTATTTAACTATTTATCCTATTGACTGTTTGTTTGTGTCATTATCATTATCATCCATTTTAATTTCTAATCCTTGACGGTGTCATGCTTCCTTGTGATGATGAAACGATTTGGAACTGACGTCATCAGTTACTCAGCCAATCAAAACAGTAGTACAATATCGTTGCTTACGTGCTCTACTGCGCAGACTCACACACAGAGGAAGAGGTAGGGCTTTCGTCCCACATAAGATTTCACATCTCCTTAAAAAGGTAAAAAAAAACACCACTCTTTTGGCTCATTTGTGTTTTTTTTCAATGGTCTTAAGTGTAGATAACATTTTCATCCTTTACTGTCTATATGTAAAATATCAGAGCTGCCACCACGATTATTTTCCATCGTTTTACTTCGGTTGTTATGCTAACCGGCAAAAGCTAGCTAATCTAGCTAACGTTCCCAAGAGTAGTAGTTAGCTTGGCAGCTGCTCTGAAAGCTAACGTCAGCTTTTGTTTCATTCAGCACATCTGGCTCCGCCGGTCCGACTCAGACACCCACGAACTTGAAGGGCTTTATTACGACCCACACACCAAACAAATACTCTCATTTAACATGTGATTTAACAGGATATCCAACAGTGAATGGCAAGTGAACTTTAGCTTGGCAAACCAGTGAATGGTGCTGGTTACCGTTTGATAAGCCTAACTCACATGACGATACACATTGTATCGTCATATACATCCGCAGAACAAAACGTTAATACCAGGAGGAAGAGGTTTTATAGAAAAAAGTAGATAAACAATCACATCATAGCTGAAGATGTACGTTAAGTTAAAAGTGTAAAATTAGGATGCTTTGTGTTGAAGTAATTATTAGTCACTATATAAGGTTAGCACACTACCAAATGACCTGAGAGGGTTTACAAATGTAATGCATATAGTCGTGTTTTAGTGATGTGTACATATGTTTCTACAATAACAGCAGCCATTTAGTTGGGGATTTTAGCTTTAAGCTTTGTCCTCCCTTCCCCTTCCCATGTATTTTTTAACCAAAATACTTGGCAGCTCTTATGGTACTACCATGAATTGCAGTTGTTAATAAACTGGTTGTAGGTGGTGCATTCTGACATGAATGAATGAATAACGACTGCAACACTGAGCATGTCTCCAAGCCTTAAATCTTGACCTTTTAGTTAAAATGCAAACTTTTTTTCTGACTTGATTTCTGTCACCTTCTTGCTTTTTTATGATGACAAAATGTTTGCATTACTTTTCCATACATAGTATACAAAGCCGTGCACAGTGCTGTTAGTCTTTGAGCTACCTCCGCTCAATGTGGAAGGGAAGTGGTGGCAAAGTGCTTTCAGAAGAATCTCTTACACTCAAGTAAACGTTGGAGTCAACGTCCTTGTTTAAATATTCACAGCTTCGAGAATTGCAAACCATCCAGTTATACTGATCATAGATATAAATCTGATGTTATCATGTTTGTGTGTGTGTTATTTTTATTGTACTAGCTCTTAGGAGCTCATAACCACCAGTAAAGCTGTATAAGCATCGGGTTGACGGGACCGAAGGAAGCAGCGTGTCGTACGGGGAGCTGCCTGCTGAAATTGCCATGAGTTACAAACCGATTGCTCCGGCGCCATCTGGCTCCAACCACACTCCACCAGGTACACTGAGATCACACAGTCGTAGTGGTGCTTATGCAATTATTGTCCTGTTGAAATTTCTCTGTTATGGATATAAAACGTTTTATACCATGAGCATGGAAAGTAATTTGGGACATGAATCTGATTATCATCATGTGATCATCATGTGTGATAGTGGTAATTGCAGCTAGTAGTTAAACCAAAGATACTCCCCATGTTCAGTGAGAGAACATCAAAGAAATCAGTGATTATATTCATATTTAATGCAAGGTGTGTGTTAGAGGCTGTGGTATACAAGTGACTAGGCACTTGGTGTCTTCATTGTAAATAAACTATGATGACTTATAGGTGCATTATTTTTCAAAAATTAAAGAGATTTTAAAAAAAGTTTCATGAATGGAAATTCTTATCAGAATTTTGTGATGTATTGGACATGCAAAAGTGTGTAACATCTGTTCTCTTCTTGTATCCAGGCTCTTCTGTGCCCTCTCCATCTCTTCCCTCATCATCTAACTTTAGGCCAGCTTTCAGTGACTTTGGTCCACCCTCCATGGGCTTTGTTCAGGTATGTCTGCAGTACACTGCTTTGATGCAAAGTGATGTTTTTCTGTAAAGTCGGGCACCTGACATTCTTCCTTTTCAACCACTTTGCATCTCAATGCCAGGGCTCAGTTTTTATAGCACCTGCAAAGCAAATAAATGTAAAAATTCTCACATAATCACACACTCGATGTCTTATAGATCAGGAACTGAGCATAATGTTTGAAATACCAGTTTCAGCTCATTGCGGGTCAGATGCATCCCAGGCTGTTTAACGGGATATTATTGTTACTTACTTTTAAGGGGCTTTATCTTTATTTAATTATCATTTTATGTGAATTTTTCTTGGAGATGAATAAAGTTTCCATCTATTTTCAGCTGCACAGATCTTGTTATATTTGAGGTTTATTGGAGTTTTGTTCCTACGCATCTAACAAAACGAGGAAAAGAATCAAAGTTCAGTCAACAGTTCAGCTTCTTTAGAATCATTAGAACAGCATTAAAATGTACAACAAAATATGAGGGATGAGAGTGTCTGTATTTTCTGTACTAATTATTCTTCTACATGTAAGCTGTATTGATTAAATTAAGTAAATATTGACTGTACTGGATGTTACTGTGAGGCAGATGCAGGCACGTGGCCGCCACAAGAGAAGTGCTGACATAGCCAAGGGAGTTACTGACTCCTGATTTGACTGAAATACATGTCAATATAAAAAATATAAAAAAATAAATGTAAAGGAAGACTGAACTTCATTGCAGCTCGAAAGCTTAGAATTGTAGAAAGAATCCCATTGGAACAATAATGTTATGTGACACTAATACCAAGGTTTACGTGATGTTTGTGAAAATGCATCAACAGCCTGTCAAAGTGTCCCAAGGATCCACCTACAGTGAGCTTCTGTCCGTCATTGAGGAGATGAGCCGTGAGATCAGGCCTACATACGCTGGGAGCAAGAGTGCTATGGAGAGGCTAAAGAGAGGTATGATTTACTTGTCAAAAACCATAGACTGTGGGTGGATGAATGGATGAAGCTATCATGACATCACCCATTGGTTTGGCAATTGTCGCCATGTTGGATGGGTGTTTTTGACATTTGGTTGCTTTGTCCATTTTTATATACAGTCTATGTCAAAAACACACGTTGTCAATACAAGTCATATTTTGTGTGTGTCTTTGTGAATATTACAAGTCCTTAGAGAGGTGGGGTGTTTGCACTGTACATGTGGTGCTTTAATGTGAGTGGAAATGTGACCTCAGGATAGATCTGACACTGGGTTTATTCCATAAACTTTATTAATTTGGTACCACACCAGTCATAATTATAATTTAAGTTTCTGCATTTGTAATGAAAATGTTTCACATAACAGGGTGATTTATACCAGAATTATTCTTTATCTCAACCAGCACCTAAGTTGGTTGACAACAACCATTATGACTTATGGGGACAATAATGGTTGACTTTGGTGTAGTTGAGGTGAATTAATCAAGCTGTCCCTGTTTCTTTTTTTAATGTTCCTTGTGTTTGTCTGGTCCAGGTATAATCCATGCTCGTGCACTGGTCAGGGAGTGTCTTGCAGAGACGGAGAGGAGTGCCCGCACATAACCTTTTGGAAAACAGTCCCTTCACCTGCCCCCCTCTTCTTGTAGAAGCCTCATCATGATCCCTGCTGTATGTTTTTTTTTTTTAATCCTCCCTGAAGTCCTGCGCATTGTTTGCTGACTTTTTGTAGGTGCGTTCTGTCCCTCTCGTCTCTACTGTTCACCGCATTTCACCACGGCCATTTTGTTAATGACAAACTCTCTGTGACCGGTGGAGTGTATGCAAAACATTTTGTACCAATTTTAAAAGGAGAGTGTCGGGAATTTCAGCACATTTTTAAGTCAAGCTCTGGGTTAAAACCTCAGTAAAATGGTCGAGAATATTTATATTCGTTTTTTTGTTTTACAATGCAATTTACCAAGAAAGTTTTTAATAACAAAATCGCTATTCAAACTCCACTGATCCTCTAGTTTCTATTCTGAACATCACTCTACAACCACTGGATACTTTTTGTTGATTCGAACATCTTGAAAATGCCATTTTCCTAATCACTCTCGCTTTGGTTTCGTCCCCTTTTGTAGTGTATTCACACATTAGATGTTTCTCATTCCCATGAACTCTGTACATCTCAAGTCAGTTTGTTAGTATGAAAATTTTGTAAACCAGATTTTTGCAGTTCGGTATGTATATCTTAATTAAATAACAAAAAAAAACTGTGTTGCTTGGGTTTGTTGGGAATTAGTGGTAAGATTCTTATTTTTTAGATGAAATGTGGTGCAGTGGTTCACACTGTTGCTTCACAGCAAAGTTTTTGGGTTGGACTTTGACCACTGCTGTTCTGCGTGGAGTTCACCCGTTCTTTGTCTCTGTTACTTAGACTAAACTGGTGTGGGTGGTTGTGTGTCTCTCAATAATTCTTCATTATTGACTTTAGAAATTGTTTGAGGAAAAAAAACTTACTGTCAGATAACGTGATATCTGAAAGTTTAAATAATACTGTGGATTTCTGGATTGTGTAACTGATACAAGCAGATAAGGTTCAACTACTGAAAAGAAAACCAATACTGAGGATAAACACAAATTTATTTTTTGTTACATAAACACAACCTCAGAAACATCTCACTTGGTCTAATGACCTGCTGCTTGACGAGAAGAGAAGCTCTTTCAAAGCAAATGAAGGAGATCCTGCAGGTTGGCTGAGTACATCTGGACAAATACAACAACATACTTCTTACATACATGAAATAAGTACATAGGAGAAAGCAAAAGACAACACATGTCCATGTGTTTTACATAATGATTGTCACAGACAGTTCGGCTTCATGTCCCACCTACCACAAAGTAATGGTGCTTCCGCTGTGACCAGAATAGAAAAGGGGGTCTGGCGGTGCAAGGCAGAGGTGTGTTTGTGAGTACATGATGTCCCTTGTGCAAAAAAAAAAGAAGAATGGATTTTCTAAAGGAGAGTGTTTGTCGGGAATTGGACTCCACTGTAATCTTTACTTGCTGGGCGGTGATCACAGGGAATTTTATGGATTATCCAACAGCTTTGCACATACTTTAGAGAAAGCAAGATACTATGATTGACCTATTACCAATACTGTAGCAAACTGCTTTTTACGATATGCAACTTACTTGTTAAATCAAAAGAATAAACGTCTCCCTGCAGCATATCACAAAATTCAGAGTTCCCTGAAACTGAAGAATTATTGGTTCTGCTGACCAGTTCTTTGGATTTGAACTTCTATAAGTCCAGTTGATAATATCAGCTTGTCCTAATCGAAACCTTTAATTTTACATTTGGAGAGATGAGGGGATTTAGAGAATAAGGCAGGAATGCAAATTGCGTTTATGTATATGTCCCAGTGGAGAGCAGGATGGCAATGTGTTTGGCCTGGGTGCATGGATGAAACTAAAACACCAGGGGGGTCTAATGTTTGTCCTCCATCTTGAAATTCATAGACATCCTCTTGTGTCCATCCCAATAAGATATTCAACCCTGTGAGGAAGAAGAGGACATGAATCTATATTATTACAAAGCAGATAAGCTTTCCATTTCAGTTTGGTGTCTGTCCACAAAGAGGATAAGTGCAATCTGCAAAAGTCAAACAGGACTGACTGTGGTGGCAGTAGCTGGTGGTGCATTGTAGTTGAAAAGGCCCTTGTAACGACCCTTCTCCTCCTTCTCCTTGGTGCGGATCCTCTCCTCCATGGCCCTCAGCTCCTTGGCCACAGACGGTCCCAGAGAAGGGTCCAGCTCCAACACCTTATTGAAGTCAGCTCTTGCTTCAGTCTCATTCCACACTGCGGCGTGGGCTTTAGCTCGCTTGTAGTAGGCCTTCACGTTGTCTGTTGGACAAAGAAAGAAATGAACACTGTTCAACACGACTCACTATTCACAGTGAAAAATCAAAAGCATTTTTCAGATGCCACTGAAAAGAGAATAGCATCAAGAGTCATGGAACTCGGGTCTTTTATTCAGGCTGTTATGTGCAGCTCTCCAAACAATACGGTGCATAATGGGTTACAGTGCATGTGCATTGCAGACCATAAACCAGGACAGTTTTCAAAAAAAATAATCTGTATAAGCTATTAATGTAGTCGTTCTAATTCTTGTGGTGCTTTAAGTGTTAACTAGTATCAACTTAGGCATTCTGACATCTCTGTTCGAAAGCTTAAGAAAACATTTTAATAAATGCAGCTTAACCATTTGTTTGAAAAGTCTAGCTTCGCAAATACACAAAAATAACAACCACCGAAAAATAAAATCACAACTGGACCAAATAGCACCGCAAGCCACTTTACCAGCAGCTACAGATGAAAAACCAAAATAAGTCAAACACCCGGGAAAGGTACTGGAAGTCCACGAGCTGACAGATCAGCTTCAGTGAACCTCAGATATTCATGGAGGTGGTGGTGAAGAGTTTAGTCATGTGAAGCAGCTATAGACCTACACACCCATTTGTATGTTTTTTTTGTCTGCTCTGAATGAAAAATACCTCTAATCTGACAATGGTCTCAGCACCAACAACAAAGCCTCACCCTCGTATTTGAAGAGCAAAGAGGAGCAGTGTTCTATGACTTCGTAGTACTGGCCCTGGAGTAACTGGCACTGGCAGTAGTTGAGAAGCAGGGGTGTGATCATATGGTCCAACTTCACCCATGATTCATCTGCAGGATGCTCCTGAGGAGGAAACACAAGCCACAGGGAGGAGTTAGAGACTAGACAATTCACTGCACTGCAAAACTTCCTGTTTATAGAAGAGAAGATAGGATCAAAGCCTCAAATCTTAAAACAACAAAAGAAACACATGCTATACATGTAACCATGGTCACAATAGCAAACTACATGATTAGCTGTCCCCTAACCTTCATCTGTAGATTTTTGAGGCAGGCAATGCCATTGTAGTACTTCTCTGTGGCCTCCTTAATTCGGTTTTGTTTGAAGAGCATGTTGCCCTCCTCATGGATCTGAGGCACAAGATCAAGTTTCTCCTCATCTGTCATGGCCCACACATCCAGCTGAAACGATCCTGGAGGAAGAACCTGAGCAGACAAACAGACTGGAGTTCAGTGATAGCTGCAGCACGTTATATATACTGTGCTCCAATTCACAGGAAAATACTGTACTTTGTATTGTTCTATGTTTATTTGAAAGGTTAAGATAGTATATACTTTACACATCACATTTTTTTAATACAAACAAATCATCGAGAGTGTAAAAATATGTGTTGTTATGGAAACCATCCAACAGTAAAATGTTTCAAGTGGGTTGAAATAATGAGTGGAAAAGTCAAGAGACTTAAAAAATAATTAACTACTTTAATGACTTTTCATTTAAAACAATGCATGAAACACTGCTACTTTCTTTATTACTCTAATTATTTCAATCAACAATTAATAACTAATATACAAAATGATAAAGAAAATTAAAAAAAACTACAACTAATAATCAGGAAGTTAATTCTCAATAAATAAATAAATATACATAGATAATCAAAATATCCCTGCAACGACTCCCATCTTAGTGGTAATATATTTGTATTTGGCAGAGGTTTTTGTGCAAAGTGCTATACATATGATGTACAATCCAAGTGACAATACACTACAAAAAATCTTCAAGTAAAACTTCCTCAGCACTTCGTTCAACATTCATCCTGACACAACAGCCACAAGGCTTGCAGGTGCCTGAGGTAACATGTAAGCGCCCAGCAAATAAAAAAAGTTTTATACCACCGTGTCATACTGACCGGTATCATATCTAGGTGTTTAATAATTTTACACTATCCACATCCATCCAGCCACATGTAAATGCCAGAAACTCATACAATGTCACAATTTCACACAATGCAAAGGAGAACTTTAGGGTAGCAACCCTAAATCCTTTTTTGAACTGACCGTATTAAAGTATTGAAAACGAGAGAGAAACACTTTCTGATTTACACACAAATGTTATCTAAGTTCTGGCTATATTTTTTTAGGCAACATTTGACAACATGCGCTTCTTTTCTTTAATTAAAAAGTGGCTTTAAAGAACAAGTACAAGCTAAAATTTGATGTTGGTGCTTTTTTCTCACCTCCAGCAACTCAATGGTGAAGACAAGAGGCTGTGGATTGGCTTGAAGGTGATCTAGGTCTTTGTGTCCCAGAGAGTGGTGGGAGTGGATTTGGGCAATGCCACAGCAATGCCTCTGGCCTTCCAGAGGGTCCTTACCAGCACTGATGTTTCTCAGGGACTGGGACACGAGTGGGTATAACTGTGTGTGCTGAAGAAAGAAGAGAGAGATGAGATCATCACAGAACCAGAACAGGACAACTATGCTCCTATCCAATCTGGTAGCTCACTAACCTTGGTGTCACACGTAAATTCTGAGATTTCAGATGGTCTCATAGTGATGACCAGTCTTTCCCACACAGCAAGTTTAAATTTCTTTCCCAGGATGAGCTCCATAGGTTTGCTGTGGCCCCCCATGGTTCTGGAGTCATCCAGCACGGTGCCATCACACAGGCTGGTGCGATAGTGAAATATTACCTGGGGAAAAAAACGACACGTTACAAACACAAACAAACATGTCGACTAAAACAACTATTGTGACACCACCTTTTCAAAAACACGAGATTGACGCAGCTGACTGCTTGTTTTTACCAAAAACAGACAAATCTGCACTTTTCTGACAGGCCTGGCGACCGTGCGCACTCTAGTACATTCTGACCAATCACAGCAAAGATAATTTGATTGATATGTTAAACTGACGAATCAGCATTCACAATCACGTACCATCCTGTCCCGCCCCCTACATTTTCATCAGATGAAGAAAAAAATAATGGGAGAAAAAAAAAATCTAAAACAACAACCCCAAACAAATCTGATGCTATGTAATCCCAAAGTCATTGAAACTAACAAGCGTGTCAGATGTGTCTGTTTACGAACGAAACGCGTTAACATTAATCTAACTGAGTCCTGTGTGCTAGCAAAGATAGAACCGCTGATAGCATTAGCTAACGAGCCTCGTTGCGTTCCTTTAAACTAATTCAGAGCACCGGATTCAACCAGTTCAACCGCTGACAACGTAGTTTTACCTTTGTTCCATTTGGGAAGGTCGACAGCTCTCCTTTACCAGGACTGATCAATTTCTTCTTTATTCCTTCTTCGAGAAGCTTGCGTGCCTCTTCCTCCATCCTTCACCGAGTCTCAGCTCACGATAACTGACGATGTTTGCCGAAACGAGACGATTCGTAAGACTTCACTTCAGGCCTCTGACGTCATCACGGTGGTCCAGCGCGAAAGCGTGTTTCTCTTTTCAAATTAAAATTGATTAGGGATTTGAATACTTCTTCGACTATATCACTATATCATCGCCAGTAAATACGTTCAAATGCTAACATGCGACCGAAGGCAGGTTTAAGGGTCAATTCATCCAAACAATAAAACATTTTCGAAAAAGAGCAATTAGATTTTCCAGAAATTAGTTACTTTGGATAATGCGATATGTGCGTGTGTGTGTTTGTATGATCCACATTTCCTTCTGATTAAAAATTAGCTTGCTATCTTAATTTTATATTGCATTTTACTATATTACTACCAATTTGGTACTGTAAAAATGACACCAGCACGCTAAAAATCACTCTACATAGCTTATATACTTAGATATTTGTAAATAGACCAGAAACACTGCAGGATGTCTAATTCTCTAAAGAGCTAAGTTTAAGTAAGTGTGTGTCTGCTGATGTTTTATTTTGGTGGGACGATAACTACCTGGAGCAGTGAATTAATGCTTTATTAAAAAATAGCAGGGCTGTTTTTCCCAACTTCCCTGGTTATGAAATAGCAATCGAGAAGCCATGTTGAGACAAATGAATGGCATTAGACAAAATGGATAATAGTAATGATAACTACTGTGTATGATTCAGAAGCACATCACCTACATAAGAATTAAGTCATATTATAGCTTATTTTGATTAATAAATTTTACTCCAGCATTAAAATTGGTACATGTACATTGTTTTATTTGTACACAAATGACTGTAAAAATGTATTTTCATATGTGAGTAGATGGATTTCTTTAAGCCTTTCATGTTCAAGGCCTTTTTTTGTAAACGTGTTGGCCCAAACTTTTTAAAAAATGAATATTATGGTTTTTATTTTAGCTTCTAAGTCAAACCAAAGCAACTTTTTAAATTGTTATATGCCATTTATGTCAGATGGTATCTTTTGAGCATTCTTAACATTATTTAAATGTATATATAATAAAACCACAAGTTTTTGTGAATTTTAATTGTTCATATTAAGGATTTTGATTGTATAGACTGCTTTGTAAAGGATAAATGCTAAACCAAGTCTGAAAACCAATAGCAAATACTCTTGAAGTACATACTTCTTTAGTTAATATTTTTTCTATTTATTACAATTTTTAAAAATTCTCAAGTTGAGATTACTGATTGGACAACCAGCAGATGGCAATAGGCAGCTGCATATCATCACCTGGATGCATGTTTCTTTCTGACTGGCTAAAAGGTAAGTAGTTTGATATTAATCGCTTCTACATTTGATGAAACAATTCAACAGCAATTACAGAGCAATTTCCATTCTATCTATATTCACATCCAAATTTAGACTCAATAAAAGCAAAAACAGGTAAATGCATTTTCACCATATGTGATTATATTCAAATCTTTTCAGGCCTTGGACTGAGCTGCAGGTTTGACCCCACCCTATCATTTGCAGCAAGAGGTGCTAAGAACAGCTTTTACTTTTCCAAAATGAAAAAACGAACTCAACTGACACACACTAAAATATACATTTTATTGTAATTTCACAGTCATTATTCACACAACATGAAAAACACAGGCAAGACCAATCTCCAATTTGGGTTTTTTTTGTGTACGTATACAGCAATGTCAGTTCATGAAGTGGAAACATAGTCAAGGCACTGAGTGGTTAAAATAGCAGTGGTCATAACAATGACAAGAAAAAACAATCATGTGACGATACATTTTGTTACAGGTGGCAAAATACAGTTCATTGAAACTTAGCAAACAAACATATGCAGTATCATTAAAAAAAGTCACTTTTCAAAATAAGGTAGGTAGAACAACTTGAAGCCTCTTCTACCACGGACAGCGCAGCTGATGTATATCACATGGTACACTGGAGGAAATACAGATAAATATGTGTTTACTGGCACAGCCAAAAGCCAAGAGTAAAAATTCTTAAAGCTAAATGATGAATTTACCTCCAGGTATGAACAGAAGAAATCCAGGCACAAAGAAAATAGCACTTGAAACACCTGTGGGTAAAGATTTATTAGTTACAATGGAGAGAAAAGATCAGTACTAATCAATACTGCATGCATCCCTGGGTAATGGTATCAACAAATAAGCATATTACCGTCCTGCTAAAAGTAGCTCTACCAGTTTCTTTGATGTAGTTTTAAGTTAAAAAAGATTAACTTTCATTTCTGTGCATGTGTGTGACTTTGCGCCAATAGGAAGTAACTGTGACAATAGCACAATTACACAATTACTACAAACTGTTTAATGAAAGGAATAGTTTAGGGAACTAAAATGCTCATTAATGTTCTATCCTGGAGTTACATGTGAAGGCTGATAATATTTTTTGTCTGCAAGAAAAAATCCAACTTAAGCTGATGAGCTTTGGTTTGCAGAAACACTGGAAAAAGCACTCACAATCAACTAGACAGGCTCGTCAAAGGGTACCAATGTTCACATGCTGTCTGTCACAGTGCTTAGGTTTTAGTTGGCCTGAAGCAATGTTTTCATTTTTTTCTATTAGTAATCCTGGCCAGGGAAATATAACAATCTCTGTTTTGTGCTCATTAAAGTTGGAGAAGCTGTGACCACAGGAGGCATGGAAATAACCTCTTGAGGCCCCAATGTGACCCTTGTGGTACACTGCAGAACAGGAGAATATAGCATTATCAAGTCTGATTGACAACGGGTCATCATAAAGACATGGTTTGGACCAAAACTGCAAAGTGAAATGTAATTACTGAGCAGACTAGTATCAGTGTAGCTCTGTAGTTACAAAGAAGTAGGTACATGAGTTCATCAAGTAGCTGCCGAAATTAATTTAAATTAGCCTCCTTTTCCATTTGCACTTAGCTTAATGACTCTTTCTTTTCATGTCACGGGTGCTGTCTGGCTGTTGTCTGAGTCTGAGGTGATGCGTTTAGTCTATTCAGAGGCCTGTGGTCATGATGAGTTAGCGTATGGCCCTGACTGTATGTTGGGTGAAAGATATGTTCAGTAAAATTAAAAAAACAATTCATTCTCAAAGGTCTACATGTGTGAGTCATCTGATATATACTGGTTGAATTTGACAGTAGGGGAAGATAATATTTGTGAGCACTCAGCTATGAAATTTTTAATGAGTTTAGGAGGCTGATAAATCACTAAGAACAATATTGAGTAATATCTGTTTAAAACGAAAGCCAGGTATTCAAGGGAGCCAATATTGCCATAGCTACACTTCACTAAACTCAAATACATCAGAACCATTACCAGGCCCAGTAGACCTATGTAAATGTAAGGTGTGGCCTTGTCCCATGCAAACTGATTACAATCAAGCAGCCAAGTCTCAGTCAGCATCTTTAATTCAAATTCACAAGAAGAAATACAATCATTTAAAATAAATGACTTATTAGGAGCCCTGACATTTAAAGTATCAAATTTAATCTCAGTGGGAAATGACTGGAGTGCATCAGATTTATAAGGAATGGGAGGTGTGTTAATATAAACAAAGTATTAGATCATTTTTCTGTGCAGACTTGTTTCTTTAATCCCCTGAGGACAACTTAATATTCTAAATGTAAACAGAAAGATTTGCTGTGTGTTTTTTTCTGTCTTGTGAGTTGGAAAATGTGCTTGGAGACGCCTTGTATAGTGAATTATTTGCCAGTTTACCTCTCTGTCCATCAAAGCATTTAGTATAATCCCAGGTTAAAACACATTATCCTCACAGAAAACCCTAAACTGTAACCTACGACAATCATTAACTTCAGACTTTCTTTTTTATCCAGACTATTTGACAAGTGTCAAGTAATTACTTGCTGCTACTGTTCCTGCATTGCATAGACTTAATTGAGGTTTTTTTTTTTTTTTTTAAAGAAGTCATTATTTTTGAATGTTGCTATATTTTGGATGATGAAAATCTTTATTGGCCCATCTGCCTGCTACACCTGTTTTTCCAGCTCTGTTTTTTTTTAATCAAGGTGTAAAAATAGACAAGTAGGACAAACTGGCTTCCAGGACTAGATTGAAAACACTGATTCATGTCAATAAAATATCTTTGGCTTTGAAATACTAAATGCTCCTTCAACATCGACCAACCAATGTTTTTATGATGGTGTCACAGATATAATATAAAAACAAGATAACACAGAGAGAAGCAGAAAAAAAACATTTATAGACTCCAGTAAAAAGTTTTAGTTCTGAGCTGTGCTATCAAAATACACAGTTGTTTTCTTATTGGTAGTTTCATTTCCCAGTTTATATTTTATGTTTTTCTTTGCACTTCTTTAACTAGTGTAATTTGTAGGTAAAATGTTGGTGTCTTTCACTATTTGCATTTGGGCAAACAGACATATTGTGCCAGTTCTGGGCACAAAAATCAACAACTAGGCCTTCCCAACAATTTCTCTTTCTTACCTGCATTTGGGTTTAGCTGTATGACAACACCTGTAAAAATAAGAGCTAAAAAGAAACAATGCAAAAACACATCAGTGAGGAGGGGAGATAACACATCATATGAATAAGGTATTGACACATTTTTAATGTTGCAATGACTGAACAAGTGTCATAACCAGCAGATCAGTGTGGGGACAAGGTTCACTCCACAAAGCGCCAAACATGTCACTGACTGGCACAACACTGAGCAAACTACCTGGTGTAAAACTGCAAAACTATCTGGAGCAGTATGTTTAAGTCAAATTAATGGTGCATGTTAAGAGCCTCATATGATAAGCTCTGTTGGCATATGAATGAGTTTCTGTGCTTTTTAAATATACATTTTACATTACAGTACTTTAAATGTAATTTCAGGTGATTCTTGCAAGTAAAAACCATAACAAAGTGAAAAGCATCGACATTTAAAGCATCAACATTTAAACCAGTCTTTATCACTATGATCCTGTTTACACCTGGTTTTAAAATGCATATCGGGTGATCGGATCACAAGCGGACAGTAATAAGTACAAGTGTAAAACACACTGAGATTATGCAATTACTCAAACCACATGTGGAAGTGGTCTGAGATGCATGTGACCGCATATGTCTTGCAGCGTGAATGCAAATGCATCCTGATGTGTCCCGATGAGGACCTAACAGAATCATCAATGCATGTCAGGAAGATGCTGCTTTTCTTGTGTTTAATGTTCTTCATCTTGCTCTGTACTCATTTAAAATTCGTAAACAACATTGTCCTATCACCGGAAACAGAGCCTGTACATGTACAATCATTTTTCCTTCTCATATGATTAAGCTGTTTACAAAATCTGGTGCTGTTCTGGCAAGTGACATAAAAACTGTGCATGAGGCCTGAAGCTGCCGTAGTGGCATCTGAACATAAGTGGTCAGCAGAACGGTTTGGAGACACATGTTAAACACAGGTGTGTAGTTGAAGATGGATCTTGATTGTCCACTTGTTATCCGATCATCCAAGACACATTTTAAAGCTAAGTGAAAACAGCATCTGGGATACTTCAAAGGCAAAAAAGAAAATAAAAAAACAGGAAAAGAAAGCAGTATAGCCACAGCAGAAAATTCTGGTTGCATGTTTTTTATTTAATGAGTACAAAACATCTGTCACTCACCAATTCCAGTGATGAGGAGAAGGAATGAAGCAAGAACAACTCTTCTATTTTTCTTCACCAGCGGATGAGAAACCCACCTGAGCAACACATTTGTTTTTAACTTTTTAAGTAACTGTTTGTTACTGTTTCTCTGTGTGAGTGTTTGAGATATTTGAACTTACCCACAGCAGTGTGCAGAAAGCTGTGTGACAGAACTCAAGGTGCTGAAGGACCACTGGGAACTGCAGTAAGACAGAGTCGCAGGGTCACTGTGGAGAGACCAGAAAAACAACTTAATGTGACATTCCACAACAAGCAGGCCACAAAAACAAAAACAAGACCCCCACCTAAATATCCCACCTGATTTTGAAGAAGTTATTGAACGAGGAGTTGCCATTGTTTCCAAGGCCGTCTTCATTTTCCAGATTCTAAAAGAAAAAACAGCAGATGAACAAGTAAGACCAGCTAAACTAACAAAACAACCGATAGCACGCAGACTGGCAGTGCAGGTAGATGTACCTGATACTTTAAGTTACTGTGTTCAGGGGAGCCAGCGGCAGCAGGCGAGGGATGAGTCTGAGGTTTGGAGAAAGATAACGGACCAAACGTCATGTCTCCCCCTTCTCTGTCCTTGTCTCTGCCCTTCCATCCCTCCTCTCCATCAGACACAGCTCCCTCTTCGTCTCCATCCAACACAAAGGCATCATCGATAGTAAACTGCGTTGCCATGGTGATCGCCTCTTACACCCTGAGGTCTTCCAGCTTGATGCTCACTGTGATTAGAAAGTAAACAGTGTTATTCACAATAATCAGAGCCCTTGTGCCATACACTCTATTTTTTTTTAATTTATTTAGACACATATATACATTTGGCATAACTTTCAATACTGTGGGTCGTTTAACGTTTGATTAGATTGTTTTTTATATAAAATTTTTTTCCTGAAGCTGTAAATTATATATGTTTTTTTTTTTTTTTACAATGACAATAAAGGCTCTTATGTCTGTGAAAGCAAACCAACTCCCTGTACCTTGTAGGGTTGGCATCTTGATCAATAATATACAAGTTTCGAAGCTATAACTTAACTTAAAGGACTTTTTGGGGTAATTTGTCTTGTTATTTTGCTTCTCTCAGCCTGGGAATTTCTCTTAATAACGTTTAAAGTCCGCGCACACACACATGCCCATGCGCACATTAAATTAGTCATAAACCGAGCCAACTTGTACACTGCTGATACGGCAAATACACACGTAAAGTCAGAAAACAGATTACGTACTGCTTGAACGCGGCCTACATTTTCTAGCGGATGGGACCGAGGCTAACTCCAATAACCCAGAGCTCTGTTGTTGGTCTCTGCCATTGTTTGTCCGCTTTCCGCTTGTCGATCAGATGACCAGGAGGAAAACTTACTGTCTTAAGTAAATCTTTTATTCTCTCCAGCGAGGCCAAACTCGACTTCACGTTGTGTAGAGAAGGGTCACATATTTGTACACTCTGCGGAAAGTTTGTATAAAACTTTTCCTCAGGTCGTTGTTGTGACTTCCAGTGCGAAAAAGTGGTTTTGTAGAAGTTTGGACTCTCCTCTTTTTTTAACACCCGGCTCTCGATTGCTCACGACTGATTACGCCCAAACAGCTCTCTTCGAGAAAAGGTCCGCTTAATCGAGTGTTGCGTTATCGATCGAGCCGCGAACTCACATTAGATCAGGGAACCATGAACCAAAACTAATTTTGGTTCATGGACCACATAACACCTAATTTCCTTTCAAGTGGGCCGGACCAGTAAAATAACAGCAAAACTAGAAAAATGCATTTCCTGCAGAAAATGCGTGTGAATGCTGAAAGCTGGGAAAAAAAACTGCTGAAAATTGTATTACAACATGTACAAATAGTTGAAAAAGTAGAAAAAAGTAGAAATAGTTGGTAAAAGTTGAAAATAGTATAAAAAAGTAGAAATAGTTGAAAAAATTTGAAAATAGTAAAAAATAGTTTAAAAAAAAAGTAGAAATAGTTGGAAAAAGGTTGAAAATACTTAAAAAAAAAAAACGTAGAACTATTTAAAAAAAAAAATAGTAGGAAAAACTTAGAAATAGAAGAAAAAACTGACCTGCCTCCTGTGGAGGGTAAGCAGTGAGGCATTCACTGACCTGCCCCCTCTGGTGGGTAAACTGTGAGGCGTTCACTGACCTGCCTTCTGACCATCCCCCTGTGTGGCATTCTTGACCTTCCTCCTGACCTTCCTCCTGTGTGG
>OOFC01043049.1:0-10008 GCA_900323345.1 Pseudochromis fuscus
CCTTACCTCCTCCCTCCTCTGTCATGCAGACCTGAGCCCCAGTACCTGGGAACTCCCAGACTCTTCAAGTGGTGAGACTTCATCCAGCTCTGAACTGCAGGACAGGAGGGACACATCACAACCTGCTTTGGTTAAACAGGGTGTGTGTGTGTGTGTGTGTGTGTGTGAGGGGGTTGTTAGAGAAAGAGGGAGAAGTGGGGGGTTAACAGGGTTCCAGAGAAAAAGAGAGAGGGAGAGAAAGAGAGGGAGAGGAAAGGCAGAAAGAGGTATTGATTTTCCCGGGTTAAGCAGGGCCTGTAATTAAAATGTTAATTTGAGAAAGAGGGAGATAGTGTCCTGACAGCAGAGAGAGGGATAAGAGGACTGATAATCAGAATGACAGAAGTGGACGGAGAGAGCAGAGAGTGGGGGAACCGATATAAATGGAGGAGGAAGAAATGAGGAGGAGAGGAAGAGGAGAGGAAAGGCAGAAAAATGATGAATGTGATCCAGTGGAGGAGATGAAAAGAGTGAGAGGAAGACAGAGAGACTATTGTAACCGTCCTGCTGTGAGGAATTAGAGGAGAAAAGGAGAAGAGATGTGATGGAGAGAGGAACAATGACAGAGAAGCTCACACATCACTTCAATCTAACTCATCTTCTGATGCTGGGAGTAACCTTCAAGACCAGTGTCTGTGATTAGAGCAGCTCAGCAGATGTTTTCCTCACACTGATCCCACACAAGCATCCAGACTGCACCGAGGATGAACATGTGAAGGTTTTAGGGTTCAGGGTCCTCCTGGAAGAGCAGGGCCAGGAAGCTGAGGACATCGTGGTCGGTTATTATTTATTAACTTGAACATGAAGGCTGACTTGAAACGCAGATGTGTTCTCTGTGAAGATTCTTAGTCATCTAGGTCATGGTTATCAGAACCTGGTCAGAACCTGGTCAGACCCTGGTCAGACCTGATCAAACCCGATCAGCACCTGGTCAGACCTGATCAAACCTGGTCAGATCTTGTCAGAACCTGGTTAGACCCTGATCAGACCTGGTCAGGACCTGGTCAGGACCTGATAAAACCTGGTCAGCACCTGGTCAGATCTTGTCAGACCCTGGTCAGGACCTGGTCAGAACCTGGTCAAAACTGAAGAAGCATCTTGGATGAGAGACGAAACATCTTCAAGAATCTCCAACCAAATCCCATTGCCTGACTTACACCTCAGTCCCAACCAGATGCATGAATTGAGTGCGTCCCTGCATTTTTTGAGGTCTGTGGGAGTGGTGGAGGCTGCAGAGGTAAAAAGAAGCAGGAAGGGCTTTGTGAGGAGAACGGTGTAAGTGTGCCTTGCAACATGAGATATCCTCGCCAACACAAATAAGACTTTGGACGTTCATGCTTTGTAGAGGTCGTACTGAGGTTGTACGCCGGTCTTGTTGCAGAAAGAGTCTGTACTCCACACACACAGGAAACTTGCTCCTGTCACCGATGACTTTCCTCCCACGAACACACACACAAAAAAAATGCACATCTTTGAAAAACGTGGGAATTCGTAGAGTTTGTCGATCATGATCAACGTCCTCCGTACATGCTTATGGGCGGTCTACGGACACCAAACTTTACTCGATGGTCCATGAGTTTTTTTTTCTCGTACAGACATTTGTTTCCTCTGTTTTCTCTCAAACAATAAGAGAAATGTGAACTGTTGCCTACTTCTTTGCAGATGTTTGGACATGTGAGCTCTGGTGGTTAAACACACCTGAGTGAAGGTGGTTGTAGATAATGACAGGAAAATCAGAGGTTAAGAAGTTAGTTAGTTGTGGAAACTGTTCCCCAACACATCACAGTGTAAAGTCTGGTGGGAGCAATGTGCAACTGTTTGAGAGAGTAAATCACATGACTGATACAACAATGCACTACAATGTGGTTCCTAGTTTAATGTTTGTGAGGCTCATTGTACACACAGCATGCATCCTGTCCACTTCCTGCTTTCTAGTAAGATCATAACACCCATCATGTGCCCTATTGTCTGCTTTCAAAATACTTGGTTATTTTTTATTAATGTTCAGCTGCTGATCTCTGCCTCCATCCACCGTGTGTCCAACAGATAAAAACAACCTACTGTTCACCCACAGTTCAACAGAAGAGAGCCACAGTGTTACACAGTCACTGTTCAGTTACTGCATCAATGAAGGATCCTCCTCGTCCACAAGAGTCCTGATGTTTCTATATCTTCCACTCAGAAATAATCTTTACACTGTGACCAGCTAATACATTATTGTAAAGCATATGGACTCATCTAAATGAGACTGAGTAGCAAACAATCATCAGCATGTAAACATTTCAGTACTAATCATCACAGAAACTGTGTATTTCATTTTAATTGTTACAGTTTCCAGCTGTTTAAGGAAGGACAACAACAAGTCAGAGTAAAATGAGGATGGTTGTGATTTTATAACACCAGCTTGATCCTGAAGGACTGATTACACCACACAACCTACGTCTGTATCTGAGCTAAGATGTAAGTAGAAGAGGCTGAAAACAAATGTTTGACTCTTTAAATACTGTCCAGTGGCTCCTGACTGTGTTCACCCTGCACTGCTTTGTATTCCTCTGCCAATTAAACTGTGACAAGATCCAAACTTACACCAGAACAAACACTTCTTTAATAAATAAAAAACATTTCTTTAATGTGTGAGGGTGTCTGTGTGAGTGTGTGTGAGGGTGTGTGGGTGGTAAAATCTGGGTGCAGGGCTAATAGGGGCTCATTAAAGAGGTTGCATTGTTAATTTGGTATGGCCCCTCTAGATCATTACCTAGCACACTAATCACCCTGACACACACACACACACACACACACACACACACACACACACACACACATCAGATACAATCTAATTACTCCAGCGTCTAATTGATTAGTAATGGAGGGAGGTGGGAGTGCGGAGGGACGGGCTCTCAGGTAAAGAGGAGGCTCCGTGTGAATGTAATGACTCAGAAAGGTGCTCGCAGGGGGTCAAAGGTCACGCCAGCAGCCACAGCAACATGGCTGACGCAGCAATAACTGCACTGTCAACAACATGTTCTGTTATGGTGTCGTTAACACAGACACATAAATACAGTCACACACGTATGAAAGCGTGTGGGTGATGGTTGAATATGGCTGACGGAGCAGCACAGCGAGGTGTTTATACTGTTCCCTGGAGCCTGGAGCCGCCTGCTGATAATCACATTAACAGCATTCAAATACCATCTCATATTTAAGAAAATAAAAACACGCTGTTATGGAGCTGACATAGCAATAAGCTGAGCAGGCAGTGGGTTATTGACCTGAACATTTGACCTCTGACCCGGCGTCCTGCCTGGAGGCCAGACACGATCCATACAAGTCTGCGGTGTACGAAGGAAGGGGAACCACAGCAGGCGTTCATATGAAGCAGGAGACCACTGTGTGTGTGAAGGTAAATGGATGTGTTGACAAGACAAATCCATCAAAGATACACGGGGAAAAAGCTTGTGGAAAAGAAACTATCTGTCTCCATTACAAGGCTGTGCTGCATTCAAATCAGAAAACACACACTTAACAGTCACACCTCCACATGTGACACCAGCTCACCCACTGTGGGCTGCTAAAGCTCAGCGGGCGTTCCTGGAGGAGTCGTTCGCCATCAAACCTGTGTGCTGCTAGCTTCATATCTTTTTTAAAACAGCTGCTTATGTCTCCATCACAGGGCAGAGAGGGCCTATCACAGCTGGCACTGGGCGAGAGGCGGGGCACGCTCTGGACAGATGATCCACCCACACTCACACCTACAGCCAACTCAGAATCATCAGTGAACCTAAAAAGCATGTGTTTGGACTGTGGGAGGAAGCAGGAGCATCCAGACAAACCCCACAACCATCCTGCTGTGAGGACACAGAGCTAACCACTGCACCACTGTGCTGCTCGAAATCCACAGTTTTATATTGGTCATTTACCAAATGACTGTGTGTACTGTGACCTGTAATCCTCCGAGTGATGACTCGGCAGAAAATTATTATATCAGTGTCCACAGGGTTCAAGGGTCAGACCCAGAACTAACATGTCCGCGTTCAAATACCAAACTCCTGGCTTCAAAATGTGAGTGTACAAACCAACACGTGACATCACCCTCTATAAACAGCCTGAGTGAGGGTCACTCAGTGGGTTGATGCAGATACAAAAGGCTGCAATTTACTTCAATTCAAAAATGGTCATTTTCAATCCTAACATACTCAATACAGTCATTGTGATGTCATTAGATAAAGTCAACTCTTCTTCTCAGTGGTCTGGTCCATCTGAAAATCATTTATCAATAAGGAAAAGGGGAGGAGTTAGGGTTAGTTTGATTGACAGCTCTGGTCTCCAATTGTTTAAAGGTCATTTGAAGGTTCATTCACATTGGACAGCATCCTTGAGTTCAAGAGTCGGACCCGCCTCCTCATTCCTCACTCCATATCCAAATATGGTCACTTCTGGCTGCAAACAACCAACATGTCCACGTCCCAATATCAAACTCCTGGATTCAAAATGTGAGTCCACAAACCAGCAGGTGACGTCACGCTAGCTTCGTCCATTTCTTACAGTGTATGGTAGATACACACACTACACTGTTTGTTGTCTGTTTTCTATCTATTGTCCATGTGGTCTGACTTTCAGCCACCAAGCTCCTTACGTCTGTCAGTAACACATGATAGAAAAAAAACCTGAAATAAAAACTTCACTTGCATAGAACAGTCCTCATATCCAACCTGGTGCCAGGGCTCTGATGTGCTGCCCACATCTGGTTTTAGGGACTCAGATAAGATCAAAACAAGCTGAGGATTTACTCTGAGGCCACGACAGTGGGACAACGATGTCTGAATAGAGACAATCAGTGCTTACTTCTATTAGGAATCTCTAATTAATTACAGTGTCATCATATCAGTGGTGATCAGAGCCCCTGTGGACCATAGTCCACATGTTTAATGGACACGTCAGTCTGATTGCTGCTGGGACAACAAGCAGTTTCCCTTTGGTTTCTGTGGACACACTCACTCACTCACACATAAATAAACCCACTTAAGAAGCACTTCACCTGCAGCTCAGCAGCTGCTGAAGGCCTGCTCTTTGAAGTGTGACCGTGTGTGTGTGTGTTTGTTTGCAGAGAGTGTGTGTGAATCTTAAGAGATTAGGGGCAGCAGCAGGTCTTCTTTTGTAGCTTAACCTCACTATTTATGCACGTGTCTGTGGGTCCGAGGTGCACGTGTGTGTGTGTGTGTGTGTGTGTGTGTGTGTGTGTGTGTGTGTGTGTGTGTGTTTGTGTGTGTGTGTGGTGTTAAACTCACCATACTCTGCTCGCAGATGTTCTGGAATGTGCGGCTCGTAACCCTCCTTCTCTGGAACCTCATCGAAATCATCATCATCATCATCCTCCTCTCCGTCTGAAGAAGCCTTCATCTGAGGAGGAGCAGCAGGAGGAAGAGGAGGAGGAGGAGGAACAGAAGGGGGAGGTGGTAAAGTTTAGCTTGTGATCATTTTCTTAATTAAATTTTAAATATGCAAATATGAAGTTCCTGAAGTGGGTTTTACTTCATGAAGCTCTCACATTTTTTCACGTTACTATGACCACCTACATGTTACTCAGCTTGTACTGAGGTATTTACTATATCTGTGGAGAGATGTGTAGTGTTTTTAGTTGCAAGTTGTAGTTCTTTCTCATGACAAATGATTGTGTTACTACAGGCTGAACAGACTCTGAGGCTCTAACACTTCAGACTGCAAACTCATTTCTACTGAAGACTGAATAAGATGACTGTTTGACTTCATGTGTATCTGTCCAATTAGTTTTGAACTCCTGCACTTTGGGCACTACATGCTAAATCTGCTCAATCTCCAACAGAGATCTGCAATCTACTCTGATGTATTCACATCTGAGGGTTAGCACTTTAACATAGCATCTGATGTTGTATTTCACATTCAAAACACAGAGCTTTTAAATACTTCCTAAAACAACTGAGGATTGTAGTTAAGATCAAATATTATTCAAAGAGGAAGAAACAGTTTAGTAGCATTTAGCTGTCACCATCTTGGCTTGAGACCGAATATGATGACTTCACAAACCAACGGGTGATGTCACGTTAGCTTAGTTTAGTTACACACAGTTTGTTATTGTGTTTCTCTCCTGCTCAGGGCTGAGGGGAGTGGGGTGACAGTGATACTGTGTGTGTGTGTGTGTGTGTGTGTGTGCGTGTGTGATGAGCTGCTATCAGCGCAAAGTAAAATTTATGGTTTTTAATTTCCTGGTGGGGTTGTTAGCCATTGGCTGGGCTACAATGCAGAACACAACACTCCTATACACTCAGGGGTCATTTCCATAACACAAATGTGTGTGTATGTGTGTGTGGTAGCCGCTACACCCTTAACAGCAGACACACACACACACACACAGACCCAGACACCCACTCCAGTTTAGCAGCATAATAATCACAGTGATTAGTGTTATGAGGAGCAGTAAAACCTGACGTTAAACTAACCTCTTATTCCCAAATGCCTCTTTTTCATTAGTGTGTAATTCCTGGGTGTGTGTGTGTGTGTTTGAGTGTGTGTGTGAGTGCGATAGAAGGCTGCTGTGCTCCTGCTGATAAAGCCCATTAAAATGTTAGAATTAGTTTACAAATGATGAGTCCTTGAATGATTACTAAAACACCCCCACCCACTCCAAACACACACACACACACACACACACACACACACACTCTCAGAGCTGAACAACAGGACAGAGTCAGTTAACCGTGTTACAAACGTGTGCACACACCTCTTGATCCAGCACACAGAGACCAATTAAAACACTTCATATTACAATACTCACCGTTCAGTTAACAAGCAACTAAACAATTAAAGCCTAATTAGCTCTCATTAACGCAGCCACACAGACAGACACGTGCTGGGAGGTCTGAGAGGCAGCACAGGAATCAGGCCTCGTTCATGGGATATGTGAAACACACACACGAACACACAAACAAGCTGGATTCAAATGTCTTATAATATCGAACATGAAATAAAACATCCAGAGTGCCTCAACTCGTCATTCGACAGTAACGAAACATTTCCACGTTGTTAGAAGTCGTCTCCATGGTAACAAGATGTTGGTTCTGTTGGTAACATATTAACCAAAAACCAGAACGGTCTCAGCTACCTGTGCAATTCAAACCCTGGACAGTGAGGCCACAGTCACTGGTTTTCCACCGAACAGGTTCCAGTGTTAGTTCGGGGCCAGTTCCTGACTTAGCTCAAGTTTGTTGTGTCTCCACCACCGCGAGAACCGACCCCAGGGCTAAAACTGGTGCTAAGTCTGGCCCCACTTCTTTGCTGGTTCAGAGCTCAGCACCACAGCAACTACACCAGGAGGAAAATATGGTTTTGTCTCTGGATCTCAGTGTAGACTTGTAAAACCAGGAACAGCACTTGTATGCACACGATCAGCTCATCCATTTAAACATTATTACAAGAGGGTGCACTTCACCGTTATATGCGACAAGGAAGGACATCGTAATTTCCCAAAACTGAATAAATACCACACGTAGCGATGCAACACTGCTTTGTTAACTCAATCATGTTGTAACTAGAATATCCACTGAAAAAAAAAAAAAAATCATGAACCGATAGTAACAGGGTAAGAGCAGGTTGTTAACAGCAGCTAGCTTGTTAGCTTGCTACCTATGCAGTGATGTACTGACCTTTACGGTGACGCGGCCCCAACTTGGCTCCTTGCCAGTGGAAAATCAAACCGGTTCATAGGAGAAACCAGATCTGAACCAACTAACCACCAGGACTAGCACCAGTATGGACCTAGTACCTGTTCTGGTTTGGTGGGAAAAGGACAGCCATTCCTAACTTTGCCGGCCTCTTTGAATCTCATCCATTTCTCCATAGTTGATAAAACTTCTACTCACTGGTACGTAACACGAGAACGAGTCAAATGTGTCTGTTTGGTTCTTGAAAGGTAAAAACAGAGAACGCCAGAGGCCAAACAGTGAAGGCACATGCTGCAGCTTTCCTGTCCTTCTGTCCACTTTCAGCTATCAAATAAACAGCAAACAGTGTTACCAATGTATTTACTTTCTGAGGGGTGACTAGCATGTGACATCTCAGCAGGGTGAACTCCATCAGCTGAGGATGTGAAATCCATGTGTGTTTATGTAGAAATGCACAAATTTCTCATCTTTTTCACAGCAACACAAAGTACATGAGAATCCACAAAATGAAACTCGTCCAACTTCAGCCTCTCAGAATGAAGTGGCTTCTCCCTGAGTGAAATGTAACCCCGCAGACAGTGAGAGGTAGCCAGCTGTATTTCCCAGAGCTGTTGTTACTACAAATGATCCTTTTAATCTGAGGAGAGATGTGGCGGTGCACAGCGAACGTGAAGCGTGAGGCGCCGGGGCTCCATCTTATTTATTTCCTTAAGAAAAGCCGAGGGGATGTTGTTAAACACAAGTGGAACATTTTAAACACCAAACCAAACTTTCTCCATTACTCCACTGCGCTGCTACACTTATTCATCGTCAGAGGACAATGGATTCACACACAGCACACGCACACACACACATATACACACAGATATAGTCTCTATAGGTTTTGTGCTTGTCTACTTTAATCCTGGCTGGTTTATTCTGTTCTGATCAATGACCTAAGACTAAGAAGTGATCACCCAGCTGGAGGAAAATCCTGCCCTAACATCATCCCTTTTCCCCCTCTTTCTGCCTCTTTGTCTCTAATTCACCTTAATTTAATCCTGATAGCATCGAGTGCTGTCGGCCGGCCTGGCAGAGCTGTAAGTCTCACAGTAGAATTAGCTTTCCCCCAGAAACATTTTGCTGACGGGCAGCACGGCTAAAATATGGCCTCCATTCCCCCACATGGCTGCACAGGGGGCTGCTTTGCATTTTAACAGAGCTTTGGTTTATTCTCCGACACACACACTCACACACACACAGGAAGAAAACCACACAGTAACGCAGAGTTCCCCCGCAGGAGATAAAAACTGCTTCTTTAACCGAAACTCAAGATTTAGCAGACAAATTAGAAGTGATGGTTTAAGTGAAGCAGAGCCATGAGTCACTGTAATAGGAAAAAGGACAAAACAAATATTGGTAACTTTAACATTAAAAACACACACACACACACACAGGCCCCGATAGAAATAAAAATAGTTCCTGAACGGAGCAGAATAAATAAAAAAGTTGTTTAAGTAAAGCAGGGCTATGTGTTACTGTAATGGCAATGTTAACTCAAAGATAAAAATAAAGGAGATTCCTAAAGAGAAAATAGGGAGGAAAGAAAAATAAGCAGTTCTTTAACAACCAAGTAGAAAAGAGATCAGTTGGAGATGGTTGGTGGAGTCGGAGGCCGTGCATCACGTGCCCAGTGAAACAGCTTCAGCAGGGGGTGCAGCAGCAGCCACTGACCATCAGTCCTGTCCAATCATCTGTCACTTTCTCACAATTAAATAAGAAGTCTAAGAAAAAAAACATCATTACACTTCATAAAAAGCTCCATCACTAATTTCCAATTTGAAAACACCAGCTGATCTTCTGGAAATGCTTGAGAGGACCTTCAGTGGTCTGTGGTGTCCAGGTCTCAGAGAGGTGGACGCAGCAACCAGCTCTCAAGAATGAGGCCAATGCAGATGTACAAAAAATTATTAAGACGATTAGTCTTCATAAAGAAGAAGATTTAGGGGTGTGGCTAATGTGACTGACAGGTCTGATCTCCAATGAGAGCAGCTCTGAACTCCAGTCTCATCCACACTGGACAGTGTCCTCAGGTTCAAGGGTCAGACCCACCTCCTCACTCCTCCCTTTACAGTAAATGTTAAATGGAGAACATTTATATGGCGCTTTCATGACCTAAGCTAGGTCCCAAAGTGCTTTACAATGCAACTCATTCACCCATTCACACACCAATGGCTACAGAGCTGCCATGCAAGGCACTAGCCACCATTGGGAGCAACTTAGGGTTCAGTGTCTT
>OOFC01043049.1:16891-27452 GCA_900323345.1 Pseudochromis fuscus
GGACTTCCTGACAGTATAAGTACATCCAACCACAGAGCTCCCTGCTGCTGGTAAAGCAGCTTCTTCCACCTCCAAATGATGTCCTCTGCTGTCTATCTGTCCACGATGTCCTCTGCTGTCTGTCAGTCCCTGCTGTCCTCTGCTGTCAGTCTGTCTCTGATGTCCTCTGCTGTCAGTCCGTCCCTGCTGTCCTCTTCTGTCAGTCTGTCCCTGCTGTCTATCTGTCTCTGATCGTTGTCTCTGATGTCCTCTGCTGTCTATCTGTCCATGATGTCCTCTGCTGTCAGTCCGTCCCTGCGGTGATCTGCTGTCAGTCCGTCCACGATGTCCTCTGCTGTCTGTCTGTCTCTGAGTTCCTCTGCTGTCTGTCTGTCCCTGTTGTCCTCTGCTGTCTGTCAGTCCGGGCTGTCCTCTGCTGTCACTCAGTCCCTGTTGTCCTCTCCTTTACTGTCCCTGCTCTCCTTTACTGTCCCTCTGCTGTCCCCTGTACTGTCCACCTTCCTACCTCACTGACCATTCAACAGCACACACACCTACAGGACCACTGAGGTGCTGACCACATGCTGCAGGTGGTCCTGAGGTCCAGACTGAAGGACAGAGGAGACCAGGTGTTTGCTGTAGCTGCTGCTCCACATCAGATCCTCCTGGACACCAGACCTTCTTAAAACTGTGTCTGAGACATTTTCGTCTTTTAACTGTGTTACTTCCTTATTGTTTAACTGGCAGAATTAACTGATGATTTGTTCCCACACCTCACTCTTTTCTTGACTTGACTCCATTTTCAACCAGACCTCTACAAAACACAATATTTGAGGGACAGCACACATCACACAATGAGACAGGACAAATCCTTTACATCAACACTTCACCTTGTAGAACTAAAAACCTCTGATGACCAGAGAAGGATGTTGTCTCTGCATCATTAGAGTCCTGTGAGCTGCAGCAGTCCAACAACAACTTCACCTGGTCAACATCTCAACGTGATGAGCAGATTTACGACCTGATCCTGATTTGTTTTAATTATATGATCATACCTCACAGGTTTAGTCTCATTGGAAACCAGAGCTGTCAATAAAACTAACCCCGCCCCTAACTCCTCCCCTTCTCTCAGCCTAACATCTTCTTAATGATAAATGATTTTCAGATGAACCTCAGAGAAGAAGAGTTTTCTGGAGCCAGCCTCTAGTGGCTGTCAGGGGTACTGCACTAGTTTGACCTCACTGTTGACCCCCAGAGGTTTCATCCATTTCTGTAAACAGTGGTTCACACACTGAGCCAGTCCACTTTGAACAGCCTTCCAGCTTCATGTAGATGTGTCTGCCTCAGCCATCCCTCAGTCTTATTCTCTCATCCAATAAACAAGCCTCTTTATCTGCCTCCATAACGCCGTTCCTCTCTCTCCCAGCCCTCGGCCGTTATGGGAGACTATACTGAGCGGCCCGCTGAGAGAGAAACCAATCGTGTGGTGTGTCAGCGGCCCGATAGAGAAGGACCCAGTAATGGAAGGCCTTTTAAGGCTAAAAAGGAAAAGCTAATTATGATAAAGGGGCTGTAAGTTGTGTGGTTATCGCAGTGCTGGGCCTGCTGGTGCAGCAGACTGGTCCCTGACAGTGATAACCAGGCAGAGCGAGACGCCCGGCGCTCTGTCACTGTCACTCTGCCGCTCTGTTCGGCTAAAGATGGATTCACACGCTACAACTTTTATGCCTTCTCTTTTTTTTTTTTTTTTTTCCAACGTATAAAGCAGTTTGCATTCATTGGTCCTTTAGCAGCTGAAGCAGCAGCAGCCTGCTCCCGATCCCTGTGGGATTTTATTTCTTTCTCTGAATGTCTCTGCACTGAAAGTAACACACTTCATCTCTGCACCAATTAAACCTTCTCAAATTAGCAGTAAGTTTCACTGAGAGCTCTGGTGATAACGCCTCAGGGCCCGGCCTGCTCGCGCCTCCATTTTGGGCTGGAGCACCAGCAGAGTGGCGATGCTGAGCTCGATACAGAGGCAGCCAGATAGACCTATCAGCTGTCAAGCCATGGGGCACATTAGTGGTAGTGAAGTGAATGAATGGGTACATCCTCCCCCTTGCTCCCCAATTTCTTCTCTGTGTCTCTGATGCATTATGCATTATGGCCATGCCTCGCTACTATCTCACCTCTCCCAAACGTCTCTGCTATGAATATTTCTACCCGCCGTCTCTGTGATGACAGATCCAGCAACACAGGGACGTCCAGAGAAGAAGACAGGAGACGGACACAGATCAATCCAGAACAGCCTCAGTGGTGTTTCAATTAGTCCCAAGTGTACAGCCCAAATAAGCTCACAGTGGGATTTGGTGGTTTGCTTTGCTACCATTATGCACTGCAGTTATTTCAGAGAACAGACACAGACTCTGTAACATCCTCTTCAGCCTGACTGAAGCTGGACTCAGATGTGTCTGATTCACAGTGTCCACTCAGCTACAGTGTGAAGTGGATGTGAAAGTGAAGTGACTCCTCCACAGGTTAAAGACTCTGGACTGGTTTCACTCAGACAAACAGCTGCACTCCCTGCTGATGACCAGTAGGTGGTGTGCAGGGAAACAAGAATCTATATATGGTCTGAATGTTTTCATGTCATCTGACCATCAGCTCTCAGACTGGATCAGATTATGACGCTCCATCACAGATTAGACTGTTTGACTGTCCACAGGTTAATACACTGTATATAAACAGGATCCTATATAACACTCAACTATACTTCATAAAAGTGGATACAGTAAAAATTATTTTTTAATGATCCGAGTCATTAATTCATTCACAGAAGCTTCAGATTATACTTTAAACTTCACCTGAGACAGATCTTAAAAACAAGTGTGAACAGGCTGTAACTGTCTGAATGTGAGGAAGCACCAGCTCCAGGTCTGATGGAGGCTCTTTCAGCAGGAGGAGGACTTGGTGCACATTACTGTTTGTTATTCTTCCTTTAATACTACTGCAACGGGAGCCTGTCTAATGATGCTGACATGTTGTGCTCTGTTTAAATGTGACTGCTGTGTTTGTATGAGTGAGGAGGAGGAGGAGCAGGAGGAGGATGAGGAGGAGGAGGAGGAGGATGGTCTGCAGAGTCTGTGCTGGGAACAGTAAGTTGTTTTTCCCCTCCCAGTTTTCTTCCTTTCATTTTTCCATTGTTTTGGAGCTCGCTGTTTTTTCCTTAAACTGTTAATAAATTTCTCCATCCCACAACATGACCATTCATCCACTGCTTTTAGCTACGACTCTGTTTCACAGTAACTCTGTGTTTAACCAACAACACAAACCATTAGTCACATTTCTTGCTGTATTATCACCATTTCTTATTGATTGTAATCAGTTATGTTGGCTGTCTACTGATGAGCTATTACCTTCACTTCTCCTCAAACATGTTCAGATCCACACACAGTGTTTCAGATGAGGTGAGCCAATCTTTACCACCTGGAGTAGGACACCCCCAGTCAGAATCACTAATCTGTATTATACACTATGAATTTAACCCTTTTCCATAAAACTAAATTTGACATTTTTCAGTGCATGTCTTACAAACCTGGTAGTGTTGACATCACTAGACCAGGACTGAGACTGACTCGACTACAGCTGACCAAGATCATAAATTAGGTCTGAGTTGTTTTACCCTCTCAGAAAACTTTAAAGGGAGTAGGTGTGAGTAGTAGTAGACACACTGAAAACTTCTCTCTGAATATAAATAATGATTTAAAAAGCAGTTCCCCTTATTTCAGGAACCACTGTTTACGATAACAATATTCAAAGTGTGGCCACAGGAGAGTGGAAGATAAAAACACATGAGCTTTGTCTGATTAACAGGTTCTTACTCTGTCTTGATCCAGGCTGATGAAATGATTCAGAGCAGGAATCACTGAACACAGAAGCTGCTCCATCAAACTCCATCACTGCTCTGCATGTTTGACTTGTAGTAGCATGCTGCCCTCTGCAGGCCACACTCTGTACCAACACCTCAATCACCCACTGGATGTTAGAGGCTGATTATACTTCACAGCTGCTGGTTGGCTCTGAGTTCCCACTCTTTTCAAGAAGTGTTTTTTCAGGACATAAGGCTGCTGTGGACAATGGGAACCTCAACCTAGGCTATCAAGTTCCTGTACAATGTAGTGCATCCTAAGAAAGTATGCTATAATACAGGGATGTCATAGCACAGTATGTTGTACAAAATGATGTGGTGTGTTTCATAGTGAAAATTCATATAAACATGTGATATGGCAGAAGAAAAATGTTAAAAATGTCAGTGTAATATATCATGTAAAATAAATAAGTACAGTATATCATACAAAACTGTGATGCAGTTTAACTTATTTTAATTATTTTTAGGTTTTACATGTTTTTTGAAAAACTGGACTAAAAACGTTTTCCGGGACAAATGGGAACACTGAGGCTTCCCTGCTACCTAAATGTAGCAGACAGTCAGCTGAGGGATGCAGGAAGCAGGTCTAATGTCATCATGTTTTCTACAGCAGCTCCACTCTGAGCAGCTGCTCTGATGAAAACAAAATGAGTTGGCATCTCAATCCTTTATTTGTCTTGTGCGTAATGAGGCTGCAGATCGGGCAGATTCCTGCACTCAGCTTCATGAACAGTTGTAATACTGTGATGAACTCACCACTTTCCGGATTCTGGTTTTGTAGTCGATGTGAAGCTCTTTGTGTTTCTGCAGCGCAGCTTCGAGAGAAGTCTTCAGATCCAGAGCTCTTCTCAACAGCTGCTGCTCAGCTCCTGACTTGGTGAACACCTAAGATAAGACAGAAAGAACATTGACTGTTTAAGTGGACGAATCAACTGGGTCAAGAAAATGAGGCCAATGCAGAAGTGCAAAAAAAGTGTAATACCACCGATGGCCACTAGATGCTGGCTCCAATTGAGTTCCATTCAAAAATGGTCATTTTCAATCCTGAAATATTCAGTCAATACATTTTTTCCACAAGTCATTCTGATGTCATTAGATGAAGTCAACTGGTGGTCGTCTGGTGGGAGGAGTTAGGGGCGGGGTTAGTTCAAACTAGAGCCTCATACACACTGGAGAGTGTCCTCAGGTTCAAGGGTCAGACCCACCTCCTCACTCCTCCCTTCATATCCAAATATGGTCACTTCTGGCTCCAAACAACCAACATGGTCACGTTCAAATAACAAACTCTTGGATCTAAACTGTGAGTCCACAAACCAGCAGGTGGCATCATGTTAGCTGTGTCTATCCTACACAGTGTGGATATCTCAGCCCCGCCTCTCGGCACTAACCTGAACCCAGCCCTGTACAGCTGGGAGGTGTTTGGTTGTTATGAGCTTGTGGAGATCAATCACCGTGGAAACCACCGCCTCGTTATCCTCTGTCTCCTTGAGATGAAGCCCTGAGAGTAACGGAGAGCAAAAGAAGAAGAAAGTTTAGTTTACTGACACAGATAAGTCAGAAGTATCTAAATGATCCAAACATTAATGTTAACATGGTGTCTGTACCCACCAGGACTGAGGTTCAGGTCCAGACTGTAGGAGTGAGAGATGAGCCCCGAGTTCCTAATAAACAAGTCTTCATCAACAGGCTCTTCCTCCTCTTCTTCTTCATTACTTCCCTCCTCTTCCTCCTCCTCCTCTTCCGTCCTTTCTGTGTCTCCTCTCTCCTCTCTCCCTCCTTCCCTCAGGTCTTTGCTGCAGCAGGGCTGGTCGTCATCTGACGGACACTTATCGGCCGGTTGAGAGTTTGATGATGTGCTGTCATCTGTTTGGATGCCTGCGAGTCCAAAATCAGGGAAGAGCAGCCTCATGCAGGACTCCATCTCTGTCAGTGTTGCTTCAATTTCTTGGTGTGAGTCTGACAAAAAATAAACAAACAACACTTCATCCAATGAAAATCTAACCTTAGCATCATTCTGACCTGCAGCCGTGCAGGTGGTGTTTACCCTCCATGTCTTTGGCTGCTGCCTCCACTCTCTCCTTGTAGATCCTCTGCATCTTCTGCTGTCTCTCCTCCTCCCTCCTCCTCTCTGCCACCGTCCTGGCCTCTGCATCCTGAAAGTCCACCTGAAAACAACACACTTCACACTTCAGTCTCACAGAAAACCAGAAGACGCAGACTTGGGATTTCCTTCTTTTCTTTCTTGGATTTTAGTTTTACTTTGCAAACTCCCTCCAACACAGTCTCACCTTCTTAACCTGCTTCAGAAAGTGGTAGCCCAGTGCCAGCTTCTTATAGGCAGAGCCATAGGAGCCCTGCCATGACTGCACAGTCTGGATGGCCAGCGACCTCAATTTCCTGGCTACTTCCTTAGGAGGAGGGAGGGGCTGCTCTGAGTCCGTCTCCACCGTCAGCTCCAAAAACTCCTGCAGGAGGAGATGTTCAGTATTATAATACTGACACACAGAATGAAGTTACACTAACTAAGAGTAGTGTTAGTCCCACTCTCTGGTCTAGTTTGTGAAACTTCTTTCAGCCTGGACATACACCAGTGAGTGTGATCAGAACTGACTGAACCCGAGAAGGTTGTTGACACCAGGAAGCTTTTGTCCTACTCATTTTGTTTTGTATTTTCATCATGTTAAAAATGGCATCTGGAATACTGATCCTTCCTGAATGACGATCTGCGTTAAAACCAGGTGCTGCAGTGTCCAGTGCTGATCACATGCACGACGGTCATTTACCTGGAAGTTGTCCACCAGCAGGGTCCTGAAGAGGTGCGATCTGGAGAAGAGCTCGCTGGCTATCTGGAAGGCAGACAGTCGGATCTCGGCGTGGTCTTGGTTCAGCTGGGACATCACTGAGTGGTACACGTGGTTTATGCAGTCATCCGACGCTCTGGGAGGAACAGAGGACAGGATGGTTTATTATGCAGCAATGAATCAAGTAAAATGAAGGTTTAAACAAGGACATGACCAACAACTGCGTGGCTGATAACAGGAAAGGTCAAAGTATGACTGATACAATGAATGATTCAGTGACTCCCAACCAGAGAGTCTACTAATAATAATAATCAGTAGAAATAATAGAAATCTGCTGGTTCACAGCTCTTTATGGTAAGAGCCGACTGCAGGTACATTTAGTTTAATGTAACAATGTCCCAGGCTGCTATTTTAATGACAGATGCTTCAGGTAGTGCTGTTAACAGTAGAAAACAGGTTGTTATCAGTGATTTAAAAGGTGATTATTGTGTTATCAACATGTGACACAGTTCACACTTGAAACACTTCTATGAATCCAGTTTGTTTGGGGTGTGGTACAGAGTTGGACACCACAAAACAAACTAACACAGACGACTGATGATGTCTTTAAAAGTTTTTATTAAGCTGTAAACACTGAGAAGTGTCAACATCATCTGTCTCTGTGATAGATTCAGTGCACTGATTTCCCTTTCACTATTAATTATGTAAGAAAATTTTTAAAAAATATATAGATCAACAGAAGTGTGACTGTAACGTTAAACACAGCTCTAGAAATGTAGTGGAGTAAGCAGAATTATTTGCTTTTTAACGTAGTAGAGTAAAGGTGGAAAACACAGACAACCAAATTTATTTGAGTAAAGTACAGATACATGAAAATTGTATGTGTACACTAATAAAGTACTTGTACTTCATACACTGCAAACTAATCCCTCTGTACATGACAGTGTCATACTTGCAGATCTTCTTGACCTCCTTCATCTTGTCCTGGTTGAGTTGTGGCTGTCCTGATGTGGTCAGCTCCTCCACCAGCTCAGAGAGTCGGTCCCTCTGAGACAACTCCATCACTGTTTATGAACACACAGATGAACACAGATATACTACTGAGTAACTGGAGTGAAGTCAGACAGCTATTTAAGAGATATGAATCTCAACAGATAATCCAGGTTAGATAAATAGTGACATAGATCAAAAAGCACAAACCTGATCAGAGTGAGGAGGAGGAGGGGTGTGAATCCAGGTGAATGACACAATCATCTGCAGAAGTGAGGAGGAAATATACACAAAGAGACCAGAATAATATACATTGGAGTACAGTGTCCCTGGATGTTTAGCACAGCAAAAACACTCCTCACCACAGGAGTCTGATCTCCTCTTTCATTGTTCTTTTAAATCTGATTATTCTTTTTACATACAGTAAAAACCTTAATTTTTTTCATTCCCTGATGGGGTGGGGGTACATTTATGTGTCATGTATTGTTGATTACTGTATGCGGCTGTGCTCAGCACTTCATATCCAAGAGGAATTTCTACCAGGACAATAAAGTTGAATTAAAATGAATTGAATACAGTTTGGATAAATGACTTTTGAAAAATAAAACTGAGTGTAGATCTGTGATGACCGAAGTGTGTTTGTAAGATAAAAGGTTCATATGTTAGAGAAGATTTGTTCACTGTGTGACATCAGAGAGCTGATGATGCTTGAAACTATAATACAATAAACAATGCTACGTCGGTGTATACTTCATATACTGTATTTACAGCTTACACAGTACTATGAGTCCATGTATTGGAAATACATCCACCACTGCAGGTTAGCTAGTTATACACAGTAAACTCATTGAGTAGCACAACATTTTGGGCTAATACATTAACTTTTAATGTATTAGTCTTTACAGTTTATAAAGGGACATTATTTCTATACAATTTGAAGGAAAACATAAGGTTAAAGTTAGTTTTTTAAAATAATAACCAACTGTGTAGAGTGAAATGAAGGCTAGCAGGGTTAGCCTGTACATGCTAACAGTGTAAACAGCCCCTCACCAGCTGCTAGCTGTTTCAGTAGAGTAAACTTCCGGGGTCAGGCAGCCGTCAGCTCCAGGTGATCTCTGGGTGTCCAGATCCTCTCAGGTAAAAGTTCAACACATCACCGCAGCCTGTGTTCCTCTGTTTACATGTCAGTCTTCTTTTTGCTCAACAAGCTTCAAAATAAAAGGACAGACACTTCCAGGTAACACTTTTACTTCCCGTGCGACTTCAGAATAAAAGCCCCGATGTAGCGGCACTCCTGTACCTCGAGTGGGTGAAAGATCGCGGAGTGGACTGAACACTCAGGACATCTATGTACCGTTCCTCATCAGTCTCATGCAGTTGGTAATAATAACACAGTGTTTGAGATATGTGTCCATATACTCGCTGTGGTGTGTGGTGCTGCTCAGTCACTGCCACGGACTGAAGCAAGTGTGACGTCACCCATCGGTTTGTGGACTTTTGAAGCCAGGAGTTTGGTACTTGAATGTGGCCATGCTGGATATTTGGTGCCAGAAGTGACCATATTTGGAGGGGGGAGTGAGGAGGTGGATCTGACCCTTGAACATGTGGACACTGTCCAGATGTATGAAACAGAAGTTTAGGTCTAATCTCGTTGGAAAACCAGATCTGTCAATCAAACTAACCACGCTTACAAATCCTTCTCTTTTTGAAGAAGAGATCACCACCCAATGTGTACTAGACAGTGCTTTAACACTGATGTCATTTGAAGATTAGAGCTGTCAATCAAACTAACCCTGACCCTAACTCCCCCCGTCGCTCAGCCTAATATCTCCTTAATGCCGTAATGACATCTGAATGACTTGTGGAAAAAACATATTGACTGCATATTTTCGAATTGAGGTCAGTTGGAGCCAGACAATCTTTAAATAATTTATTCACTTTTAAATTGACACAAAGTAAACATTCACTTCTGCAGGAACATTTCAAGGCCACTGATGAATTACTAGTAACACACCATATGTCAGTTATGTCCTCAAAGATCGTTCCTTGTCCTTGATTTCCATGCGATACTTTGTCCATCTGCATTTGAGGAGTTGTCTTTGATCTCCGCTGACTCCAAGTGTGTCTCTTCCCTCTGCACTGTCACAGTACAGTCCTCTGGTCATTTTAATTTGAGCTGCAGTGCATCTATCAGTTCCACAATCTCTCCAAAGTAGCTGTTCTCCTCCCCCAGGATCATCTCTGACTGGAGCAGGTCCTGGTACTGTCCTCTGAGAGTCAGCAGAGAGCCCAGCAGAGAGCTGTGTGAGCGGTACTCATCCACACACACAGGAGCCATTGCTAACAGAGCCCGGAGAGCCTGCAGGGAACATGGTACAAACTCTCTGGATTAGTCTGTTTTTACACTGCATTCACTGGTTTAGCCAATCTGGATTTACAGAGTCATCCTGGGGTCTGTTCCAGAAAGTTAGTTAATCCTGAGATGAGGAAAACTCTGAGCTAGTTAATCCTGAGATGAGGAAAACTCTGAGCTAGTTAATCCTGGAAGGAGGAAAACTCTGAGTTAGTTAATCCCGAGATGAAGTGAGTTAGTTAATCGTGAGATGAAGTGAGTTAGTTAATCGTGAGATGAAGGAAACTCTGAGCAAGTTAATCCTGAGATGAGGGGAACTCTGAGTTAGTTAATCCTGAGATGAGGAAGACTCTGAGTTAGTTAATCCTGAGATGGGTCACTCTGAGTTAGTTAATCCTGGAAGGAGGAAAACTCTGAGATAGTTAATCCTGAGATGAGGAAAACATCTGAACTGATGCACTGATACAGTCTGTTAATCATTCAGACTCAGAGTTTGTTGAGTCTTGTTTGGGGAACACCCCCCTGATC
>OOFC01043050.1:0-10131 GCA_900323345.1 Pseudochromis fuscus
CCATCTTTGCTCCACCCGCCATCATCATGGAAACCACCACCTCCCCCCTCGTCCAACGCTGGGCGGTCTGATCTCTACCTTCGTCTCTCCTCTTCCTCCTCCTCTGCTCCTCCTCTTGCTGTCCTCTGCTCTGCGGTCTCTCTCTCTAAAGATGGTCACGCCTCAAAGTCTCTTTACCCTCTTCGGTATGTTCAACCTCTACTACTCTATCTGTATATCTCTCTCTGTTAATCCAGTTTTGTTCACTTTCTTCAGTGATGTGGTGGACACTCTGTTCTTCTATTATCTTTCTGTATTTCCAAGCGTCCCTCTGTCACACCGTACACTGCAGAGTTCAAGTCTCCTTCTGTCTCTGCATTACAGCAACAGTCTGAGAGACTCTGTTTGCTCAGCTGATCTGGAAACTGATGAGAACCAAGACACTGAAATCCTTGGTGTGTTGTTGAAATCCAGTCACATAAAGACGAAACCTGGTCCCCAGTTTGTAGAGGAATGAGCCCTTTGTTAAAGTTGACTGCAGAGCTGGAAACAATAGTCAGGTTAATACTGGAAGCTGTGTCGACACTGTTCCTCCTCCTGTTCACACTGACCAGTCAATGTGAAGCAGAATCAGCCTGAAGTCAGTCAGATGGGTTTAAACCTTTAATATGTGAGTTCATAAATCATCCAGCAGTGGCCACGACCTTTAGTTACCTCTGCTGCTGACTGTAACTAGAGCCTGATGCAGGATTTCATTTCTAGATTTAAGATGTTTGTCACATTGGTTCATTCAGTTCTGACAACAATTAAATAATTTAATAAAATGAAGTGAAATTTAAAAACTGTAATAACAATAATCTGTACACAAAGTGCATACAATGAGACATTAAAATAAATATAAACTTCTGTTTATGTTAAGTTGGTGATTTTAAAGCTTTAAACTGGATGGTTTCACTACTTTATGCATAATAAAGTGGTTGAAGTGGATAGAAACCATCCATTTTTTAACCAGGCTTTTATTGTGAAATTGATTCTTGTTTTCCTGGGGCCTGTATTTAGGGTCCAGTCATTATTAAAGACCCTGCTTTTATCTGAATACTGGTTTTTAATGACAGGAAGCTAACTCTCCTCATGATGACACAACAGAACCTGATCCCTGTTAACATGAGCTCCTGGCTGTTGTTGTAACACTGACTCGATGTGCTGGGAAACCTCCAGATCCAGATCCAGATCCAGAGCCGACTGGTTTCAGCTGCTTCACAATAAAAGCTGCTGCTGAAAACACAGCTGCAGTTTGAAGCAGCAGTGATTAGCGGAGCCGCCATGGCACAGCACAAACAAACCAGATCAGTGGGTTGGATGAGAGGAAGGAGCGAGGGGGAAGGCCTGGGTTCTGCTGGTTTGGATCAGGTGGATAAATACCTGTTTCACTGAGCTCTGTCAAACCAGGACCCTGAAGCCCTCTTAGAGACTGGACCAGGTTTCTTTTAGTGTTTCCGTTCTCGTCACATTAATGGTGATGGCGACATCCAGTGTACTCACTAAGACTCATCGAGCTCTTCCTCCCTGCTGTCTACCTTCTCTCTAGACTCTGTATTAATCCAGTGCAGCCATAGTTCACCTTTTTTATGCTACAACTGGGATTACCTGCCACTCACAGTCAGTGTTTTGTTTTTTTTTGTCTGTACTGGACCATCGGAGAAGTTTAAAAAGAGCAAAAGGCCTAAAAACAGCTTGTGTCTGTTATTACATGTTTCCATATGCAGCATGTCCTCTCCTTAGTTAGTGCATCTGCTTTATTTAAGGGGCTTTTCCCTCCACTGTCCACTTATAGTTTCAATCATCTAATCAGACCTGATTCTGCTGCACACACACACACACACACACACACACACCAGCATTTGATTGAGTTTCTAGTGGAAGTCAAATGGGAAGATCCCATCTTTTCTTTTCATTTGTCTTTCTAGCACTAACTTTATTCCTTCCATCCTTCACACCTCTTCTTTTTTTTTATCTTCGTCGGCTCCATCTCTCCTGCTCTGTCTGTTCTATCCTCCTCCTCCTCCTCATCTCCTCCTCCTCTCTCTCTCTCTCTCTCTCTGCCTCTCTCTGCCTCCCTCTCTCTACCTTCAGGAGTCTATGGTGATGTCCAGAGGGTGAAGATCCTCTACAACAAAAAGGACAGTGCTCTGATCCAGCTGTCCGATGGAAACCAGGCTCAGCTCGGTGAGTTTTGTACGACTGCATGTTCCCCTGTTTAAAATAAAAATGGACGAAGCTGTTGGTTTGTGGTCGCCTGTTTTGAAGCCATGAGATCGATGTGTGAACGTGGTCATGTAGGTTGTTTGGAGCCAGAAGTGACCATATTAGGATATGAAGGGAGGAACGAACCACATTTTTTCTTTTGTAAAAAATATGTTTTGAACTTTCTGGTTTTTGAAAATAAATCTGGATTTTTGAAATGTCTAAACTTCCCTGGCAGTGACTGTAACTGGATCACATGAGTCTAAACAAATGGAGCAGCCTCCTCATGGAGCAGAGCTCACAGTTAAACATGGTGGGATGGACACTTTCTAACAAAGATGTTGCTTTTACTCAGCATTTTGTTTTTCTTTAAGCGGTGCAGGATGAAAACATTCTTTCAGTTTTTCTGGGTTGAATGAACTCAGCCTGTAGTGGGTCCAGTACTGATCCAGCTCTGGGTGAAAACATTTTTAGGGTGTAGATTAAAAAAGTACAGGAAGTAAGTCCTGGTGTGTCCAGCTGTTTGCTCACATTGGTCAAGGTGTTTTCAAATATTGAACAGTGATGGTAAATGAAAGATCTTCCAGTCACACAGAGTCAGCTGGAGCCCTGCTCACTGTCTGTGTCTTCATGAGTCATTTGATGATGTACCAGGATACGTGGAGCTGTCCTGTCTCCTCATGTGTCCGTGCTGTCTGCCTCTCTGTCCTGCAGCTATGAGCCACCTGAACGGTCAGAAGGTGTTTGGTAAAGTGATGAGAGTGACGCTGTCCAAGCATCAGACTGTGGCTTTACCCAGAGAAGGACTGGATGACCAGCTACTAACTAAAGGTAGGATGGTGTCTCCTGGGAGACAGCCTCTTGACAACACGATGCTGTCTGTGATGCTTCCAGGTGAACGTGGGTAAAATGTTGTTCAGTGGGTTTTAGTGTTGTCAGCATGTTCCTGATCAGGTCGCTAACCTGATGGAGCTCAAGGAAGCTGACCTGTGGGGATGTATTTCAAGGATGACAAACACTCACTTGAACTGAGTTGAAATTAAGGATTAGATGGTTGGATATTGGGAAAATTTACATCTGAGTATAACAAACATGCCCCAACACTCAGAGATGACTGGATACAACCTGTGGAGATGATGTAAACTGATGAACACTTGTTTATCTGAGGTGTTGTGAACGTGGTGAGGATGAGTGAACACAGATGTTTGTGTATCACAGAGCTCAGGTGTTTGTAACACTGATGTTTGAAGAGGTGTGTTAGCTGCTGAGACACAGACACATCTCAGAGTGTGTCTGAGAAATGTTAGTTAGAGAAGGTTCAGATGTGCAGCTTTTAACAAATGTCTCCAGTGTTCACTTTGTTTACTGAGGGTGAAAGAGTTGATCCAAAGACTTAGATCTGCCGCTACTCTGTGAAAGGGGTGGGGCCAAACCCATGTGACACAGAAACAGCAAATGACCAATCAGAATCAAGAAGGAGGCGGGACTTACATCAACACACTGACAACAATGGCAGAGGTGGAGCTGTTCTGGGTGTCACTGATGACCCTGTAATTTATAATCTAACACTGAACAGAGACCAGGACCAGTATCTGTAGATTTAAACCTGGAACTGGATGCTGCTCAGTCTGAAATCAGCTGCTGTACCAGTCATTTGCTTTCTTACTGAGTTATTTCACCCAGACTTTATCAGAGCACATGTGGAGACCTGCTGCAGGAGCCTAATCCACATCATGTGGAGGTCAACAGAGCTGTGTACCTGCAGCACTGAAAGCTAAGAAAGAAGAAGAAACAAATAAACTGGTGAAATTAGGGATGCTCCAATCGGGTTTTATCACAAAGATATTTATGTATCATTCAAACATTACATTTATTCAAACAAACATTTATCATTCAAGTTATTAACACAAAAATAAATACTTCTCTCATGTATTACAACAAAAGGAGGGGCTCATAAAAACACTGGACATGTGATCAATGAAACTATGGGGTGATCAAACTCAAAATAAATAATTCAATATTTTTTCTTAAATAAACTGTCAGTAAAATAGAAGTGTAAAATAAAATACAACCTTATAATCTGCAAATGAATTCAAAAGTTGCTTCAGCAGTTTGTTGTTTTGGGGTTTTTTTGCATGGCAGAGCCAGAGGTTGCTCATCATACCTGTGAAAAATGAACGTTAACAGTCACAACTTCAGGTTTGGACATGATAGCAGCGTTAGCAGCATTAGCAGCATTAGCAGCATTAGCCGGGTTAGCAGCGTTAGCACAGACACAACACACTAAGCCCTCGGTTGTGCTTCGTTACCCCCGCTCACAAAGCCGTACTTAATGAAGTCAGGATTTTACTTTTTAAAAAATGTGCTTTTCTCGGGGGTTTGCTTCACTTTGATCATTATTTTTTGCTAGGAAACTTATACTTCTGCTCCTGCTAGCCCCTGTTCTGCATGTGAGACCTTTGTAGTCAACTGACTGACGCATTACTGCCACCATGTGGCTGGGAGGTGTATTACAACTGAGTGTAGCACATGATCTACAGGCTGCAAGCTGCAAAGTATGAACTACAGTGATTGTGGAGAAGAGAGGTTGGGGTGTACGATGCTCGGTGAAGTGTAGCTCACCAGCTTACCAGGTGTCCTGGTAAATGTGTTTGTATAAGAGCGACTGTTTGTCATCATGTCCGTGCTGTGTGTTTGTGGGACAGATTTTTCTGGATCACCGCTCCATCGCTTCAAGAAGCCGGGATCCAAAAACTTCCAGAACATCTTTCCTCCATCAGCGACGCTTCACCTCTCCAACATCCGGTAGCACAGCCGCCCACATGCCAATCCTGTCCTGTTGTGTGTGTGTCTGTCAGAGCTGTGACCACATCTGCTTCAGCACTGTAAGAGTTTGTGTTTGCATGTTCAGGGACGGCGTGGGGGAGGAGGATCTGCGTCTCCTGTTCTCTAACAGCGGAGGAACCGTCAAGGCCTTCAAGTTCTTCCAGTAAGAAGCAGGTTCATCTGCAGACACCTTCCTCTTACACCTGCACAGGTCCTGCTCTTATATTCAGCTGATTGTCTCCTCTGCCCTCACCAGGGACCGCAAGATGGCCTTGATCCAGATGACGTCAGTAGAGGAAGCGATCCAGGCTCTGATGGATCTCCACAACTATGACATGGGAGGGAACCACCATCTGAAAGTCTCCTTTTCAAAGTCCACCATCTAACCCTCACCCCAGATCTGTGACGAGCGATGAAGTCGCTGCTGTTTCTCCTCGTTCCAGTGTTTCCTGTGAATAGTTTTTTGTTCAAGAAAATCCAGAAGTCCACAAAGTTTAAAAAAAAAAAAATCATGTCCAGTAGAAACACCTCTGTCCAGCCCGACCGCACCAGTGAGTCCGTTGTTCAGTTTACCTCCAGTGGTTGTGTAGGGTGTGTCGGTGCACTGTGACATCACTGTGGGTGTGGTTACAGGTGAGAACTCTGGTGTTAAGATACTCTTCAAGCAGTAGCCTTTAAATCCACATTGTATCACTGCTGAGTGTGAGTTTCTGTTTGTGGGTCCCTGTGGCTGAGCAGAGACGTCGTCTGTCCCAGTCCCTCTTGTCTCCACAAACCTTTTATTCAGTGCTTCAGTTTTAACCCCACACTTAGTTTGTACGTCTCTGATTGTGTCCACACGTCCTCAGTGTGCTGGTTGACTCCTCCACATGTGTCCATGTGTGCAGTTCACACAGAGAGGTGGTGGTGTCCCTACGACTTCTTCATCAACCTAAAACCACTTTCAAAGTGTTGCTGCACCGCCGAGGGATTTTAAACCTACTTTTAACACCAACTTAAATTTTTAGGACTTAATTCTGCTGTAGTTTTAAGATTTTTTTGTCTGACTTTCTTGCTGTAGCTGAACAATCATCTGGAAGCTGTGTGTACGTGAAGCCCCTTTAATGAGCAGGAGCTCCTCATCTTTTCTGTGTCATGGTTGAAGGCTTGTTGGAGCATCCCTGAGACGTCCTCTACAGCACAACATGGAGAATGTACCCACATCACCACAACATCACCACAACATCACCACAACATCACAACAACACATCAATACAACATCACAACAACATCACATCACCACAACATCACCACAACATTACAACAACATCACAACAACATCACAACAACATCACAACAACATCACAACAACATCACCACAACACATCAATACAACATCACAACAACATCACCACAACATCACCACAACATCACAACAACATCACAACAACATCACAACAACACCACAACACATCAATACAACATCACAACAACATCACAACAACATCACCACATCACATCAATACAACATCACCACAACATCACTACAACATCATCACAACATCACATCATCAGCAACATTACAACAACATCACATCACAACAACATCACATCATCAGCAACATCACAACAACATCACATCATCAACAACATCACATCACAACATCACATCATCAACATAACAACATCACAACATCACATCATCAACATCACATCATCACAACATCACATCATCAACAACATCACATCACAACATCACACATCACAACATCACATCATCCACAACATCACATCATCAACAACATCACATCACAACATCATCAGCAACATCACAACAACATCACATCATCAACAACATCATCAGCAACATCACAACAACATCACAACACTGAGGCTTCAAAGCTGAAGCTTCACATGAAGAACACACACATCTGTAGTTTACTGTTGAATCCCAGCCGTTTGAACACCAGCTGTGTGTGGATGCGTGCGCACACGCACACACACACACACACACAGAGGATGCATGCTAATGCGGTCTGCTTAGACGAGGTTTCAACATGTGATTCTGGTCTTGGTCTCTGGTTTTGGGAGACCTGTTGGGACCAAAGTACATGTGCCTTCAGTCTGATTTTACTGATTCTTTGTGTCTGTGTTCATGTTGTGTTCGTTTTGTCTGACCTTGTGTTGTAAACCTGTACAAACAGATTATTTTGTGAATGACTCTGGAGAAGCAGCTTCTGGTCCGGCCGAGCTCCTCCCGGGTTTTTATCTCTGGTTTCTCTCGTTTCGCTGCAGCAGAGTTTATTTTTGGACAGTTTGTTTTTTTCTTTTTCTCCTGTTGTAAATTTTTTACTTGAGTTCAGTTTCTTTTATGATGAGAATTCAGAATTAGCACAAATTAAAACACGTTTTTTATACCAACGAGCCCCAGTTAAGTTTTGTGTGTGTGTTTGTTTGTGTGTGTGTGTGTGTGTGTGTGTGTGTGTTTTCAGGCCTCTGCTCTCCTCTGTATCTTACCTGGAATAAACTTGTGGCTCTGTCAGTCCTGTCTCTCTGCTCTCACTTCTTTCTCTCACTGTTTCCTCCTGTTTGCTGCTCTGCTCTGGTCTCTCTGTTTGTGCCGAGGACCCAGGACGACGTCGACCCTCCAGCTGTGATGGAGTCTCTGCTGTAACCTCTGACCTTCAGCTGTACATCTGCAGAATGTGCTTCACACATTAAAAAGTAAAAATACTAAAGAGGGATTTATTAGTGTATGTTGGCTGAGGTGCTGCAACTGTTTTTATCTCGGTGACGGATTCATCTGCAGAGAAGCTGGATCATTTCTCCTTGACGAGCTTCACCTCGAATCCAACAGGCTGAGAGATGTTTCAGTGTCAGTATTATCTCCATTGTTTCTGGATCAGCAGACAGAAGCAGACGAGTGCAGCTGTTCTCCACCTGTTAGAAACTGCAGCTCGAGTTTGAACGTTGTCTGAGAAACAGCATCTTTCCAGTCTCAGTAAAATCTCCTGGAAACCTAAAAATAGTAAAATGTCCCAAAAACCACTGAGTTGTGCTGAAAAAATGTTTGAGTGCAGATCTGTGACTGTAGCAGTTGTGGTGTGAAGAGATGTTCAGGTGCAGTTGGAGAAGCAGGATGACAGGTCACAGGGTTTGAACCCGACCTGCAGGTGTCCACACAGCAGCTGATGTTCAGGGAGCACAGGAAGTCATCGTATATACCTCCTTTTCCACAGTTGGGTAACGGGTCTGCTGGAGCCTATCCCAGCTGTCATCGGGCAGGAGGCGGGGTCACCCTGGACAGGTTGCAGCCTATCACAGGGCTAACACAGACAACACCTCACGGTCAATTTTAGTTTGATCAATTCACCTAACAAGCATGTCTTTGGACTGTGGGAGGAAACCCACCATGCAAAGTCCACACAGAAAGTCCCGAACAGAGATTTGAACCCCAAACCTTCTTGCTGTGAGGCACAAGTGCTAACCACTGCACCACCTTGTTTTAAATCCCATTTTAAAAATAGTGAATCTTTGTTGGTTTCGTGCCCAAAGAGTAAAAACACAAAAGAAAACTTTCATCGTTGCTGCATCAAAGGAGCTGACGAGCTGTTTAAACTGCTGCTGTCGGGGACAGAGCAGACGTCACAACACTGTCCGCTGGTTCCTGTTGGTCACACCCACAGACTGGTATAAACATCCTTATATCCAGTCTGTGGTCGTACCATCCATACACCACAGAAAAGGTCAGAGGTCAGATTGTTGTTCTGAACAAAGAGGAAGTGGTTTTTTGTTTGAAGTGTTGATGGGCTGAAGGTTTCTCAGGAGACATGAAGCTGGACCTGTGATGTCCACTGCCCAGTGAGGCCAAAAGCAGCACATGAAGCTTCATTTTCTAAGAGAGAAAATAAAAACATCCTCTGAAGCGTCTCCTCAGCCCGGACCAGCATCAGGGAGGGTGATGGATCTGCTCCTTCATCATCATCATCCTCAGCACAAACAGACTCATCAGACGCTGCTCATAAAAACAGAGAGTTCAGTTTTAATGTACACATGGTATCTAATGGATCTACAGCCCTGGTCTGTGTCAGATGTTTCATGGAGTCAGATCTTGACCTTTGACCCCAGACTCTCCGTCAGGGTCCTGCTGTTGTCCCTGTGCTGAGCTGCATCACATGAAGTGGACCCTCAGCTCCCATCTGTCTGTTCTCCTCCTTTCATTTCTTTATCAGTCACTAATGAAGCTCTTGTTAGAGCGCAGCAGGTCTTCAGAGAGGGACAGACCGGGACAAAAGACAGATTAAATATAGACTAATGGACTGGTTCTGGTTCATTAACAGGCTTTGGTTTGACTGGAACAGCCTGGAGCTGCTGGAGCCTCAGAAGCTGCACAGATTGGTTCATGGTCTGAACGACGTGTGATCAACACGACGACGTGTGTGAATCTGTTGTTCAAGTTGTTTTTGTCTGTTTTCATCTCATCAGTTTGTGTTTGTTTCAAAGACACAAACATGTATCATGTTCCCACAAACACACTTAAATCGAGGTCATCACCGAGGATCACATGGAGGAGCCTTAATATGTCTGGTGATAAAAATAAAAATAGTCATGATAATGATAATAATAATAATAATGATGATGATAATAATAATGATAATGATGATAATAATAATAATAATGATGATAATAATGATAATGATGATAATAATAATGATAATAATGATGATAATAATAATGATGATAATAATGATAATGATGATAATAATAATGATGATAATGATGATGACAATAATGATGATAATAATAATGATAATGATGATAATAATAATGATAATAATGATGATAATAATGATAATGATGATAATAATAATGATGATAATGATGATGATAATAATGATAATGATGATAATAATAATAATAATAATGATGATGATAATAATAATGATAATGATGATAATAATAATGATAATGATAATAATAATAATAATGATGATAATAATAATAATAATAATGATAATAATAATAATGATGATGATAATAATAATGATAATGATGATAATAATAATAATAATAATAATGATGATGATGATAATAATAATAATG
>OOFC01043051.1:0-13912 GCA_900323345.1 Pseudochromis fuscus
GTACCTACCGAGACCAAGACATTATAGAGACTAGACAGTATCGAGACGAAGACGAGACCAAGACATTTGCAGGTCGAGACCGAGACAAGACCAAGACATTTGGAGGTCGAGACCAAGACAAGACCAAGACATTTGAAGGTTGGGACCAAGACAGGCCAAGACATTTGGAGGTTGAGACCAAGACATGACCAAGACTTTATATATCAAAGAAAAATCACAACAAAACAGACCAAATGACCAGTATCTTTATTTTTTTAATTAAGTTTGCTTTTACATAAATGCAACAGCAAAATAAAAAAAACTTTCTTTGTGTCTCCAGTTGTCTTCATCCATTCTCTGTACAGGGGACATGTCACTCCGGGTGTCTCAAAGACATTCTACATTCTACTTTTCTCAGTTATCTCAGTAGTGCTGGCCTGGTCTTGAACATTCTTGATCAAAAACCCAGAGTCCACCCTGTCCGAGACCGGGACAAGACTGAGTAAAAATGCCTTCGATTCCAAGACGAGACCAATATCTTTAAAAAGTGGTCTCAAGACCGGTCTCAAGACCAAGACCGATCTCGAGTACTACAACACTAGGATGTACATTATAGTATACACATCCCAAGTCTAAAGCTGTGCCAGTACTGTTACTTACAATGATGCCGACATACACCAACATCATGCTACTGACAAATAGCTGCAGCAGATACAATATGTCTTTGTGGTGCACTGCACAGATGTTGTACCTTTCCGTGATGTGCTGTAACCATGTTGCCCTCTGTCTGCTGTTTCTTAGCTCTGAAGTGGTACAGAGCCAAGTGCAACATCCAGGCTGAGATTGAAGAAATGCAGGAGGAGCAACGATCCCTGTCATCAGTGGAAACACTTTCAGTGTGGCAGCTGTTGCTGGATGATTCAGTCCGCTGGCAGGTGCTGAGCGTGGTGGTCATCAACATTGGCATGCAACTGTCCGGCATCGATGCTGTAAGGACACTGAAAACTGAGTAATGTACACATTTACACAAGTACTGAAGGTGCTTACCTAAAAAGGAGGTTCCTCAGACTCTTTGTCAAAGCTTAATGTGTCAAAGTTATTATAAACAAGCAAAACCAATCAACAAAATACAACCAGTCATTAAATTTATATCCATTTACTTTAGTCCACTAGAATAAACCCTATAGCATATCTGGCCATGTAAAGTTTTTATCAGGGCTTCACATGGAGACCCACCAAATGTGGGTGGATTTCTGCATGGGTGGGTAAACAGTCACTCCCACTAGCTTCTTTGGCAGGTACAACTTTTGTTGCACAATTGAAAAAAAAATTACTTTCAGCTTGTTACAGATAGTACTGTAGTCAAGACCATACCAACCAAGACCAAGACATTATCGAGACTGGTGAGTATCAAGACCAAGACAAGGTTGAGACAGAGACAAGACTAAGACTGTATATATTAAAGAAAAATCACAACAAAACAGACCAAAAAAAAGCAGAGTCCACCCTGTCCAAGACTGAGACAAGATCGAGTAAAAATGCCTCTGATTCTGAGACGAGACCGAGACCCTAAAAAGACCTAAAACCAATCTCGAGTACTACAACACTACTTACAGATATTAATAGTGGCTTCTAAACTATAGCAAAACATACGCGTACATTACAACACTAGTTACCATGAGAACCACCTGCATGCAGTGAACCGGGGGAGCTGTGTGGACGACACGGAAAAGAAAAGTGATTAAACTGAAAAGGAAGACAAAGAAAACAAAATACTCAAAAATACTTTAAATCATGTACTGCGACATCAACTTTAAGCATTTAAAAGTAATTTTCCAGACAACAATGACAATGCTGAGTGACTAGTAACTTTGGAAAAAAGTTATTGTTTTGCAATTGTCATTTTCTAAAGTATGACCTTCCTCTTGTAAGTCCTGAAACAAATCCATCATGTTGTCCAACTCCTTGACTGATCAGCACCTTAGATTTTATTACCACGCTGATAAAGGCTGTATCAATAAGGACTGGAGTAAAAACTAAATGCTGCTTTGTAGCTAATGTAATCCATAGCTGACAATAAACCCAACTCACCAGTCTGTGTGATACTGCAACACATTAGTTGGAAAAGTTGGAATATTTTTTTTATTTTTATAATTTTTTTAGCTGCATGTTTTGCTTCCTGTTTTGTTGAAGACATCATGATTTTAAGTCCAAGTATAATTGGACTTAAAGCATGTCTGCCTGCTGATAAATGCACCTGTCCCTCCTACTGGTATAAAGTACAGTAAATGCTGGTGATGACAAATAAATCAATTCATTAAATATATATTGTCACAATATTGGAGAGTTGATATCAGTTATTCATTTTCACATGAACCTAATTTTAACAGGACTGAGGGGAGATAAAGTCATTCTAAGTGATGAAGCTGAGGTCCATCAACGTGGCCACACCAAGGCTAAAGTCTCAATATTCATGTCTTGGGTCTTGGGCTGCCAACCCAACTATTAATGTTACTTATTAAAATCTCTAATTATACTAGCTTTTCTCCACATGGGTCCCAAAATACCCAAATAAAGTATTGTTATCCAGAGAGCATTGAAGTTTTAGCAGGTGTTTCCTTTGAAATAGTATCAACAAACCCTGTTGTGTCTCTATTGCTCCTGTTTGCTCCACTTACCCTCAGCTGTTTGCTGCCAAATGGTTTCTGGTGAATGGACTCTTTAGCCTGCAGCGGTGAGCAGCACGAACTGGCCCGAACTCTTACAAAGACCACATCAGATGTTTTTAGTCAGTTCTGGCTTTTCTCACTTAATCTCCCTGATGAACAATTTATTTTACATCATTCTCCTTTTGCCTTTTCACCTCTTTGTCCACTTTATGTTCTCCCCTGTTCCTACAGTTCCCTCGTCTGATTGATCTAGCTGATTAGACAAAGACAATGAGATGAAAACCGGCCTAAATGATCCCTCATTGTGTTATAAGCCTCTTGTGGTCCTGTGAATAAAGCCAAAACGCCAGTGTCATCATTTTTCTGTACATACAATTAGCCAAATTTCCTCTCTGAATTATGCCCCAGAGATTCATTAATTATTCAAATGATTATCGTGCTGCCCTGGCCAGAAAAGTGCACACCGTAAGCGCTGGAGCTGAACTCATTAGCACGCCCTTCTCCAGGCTGTATTTTTAGCTGCTAATTAGCGCTGCCTAAACAAAGTGGAGCAGTGCTGAAACATGCACATACTGAGAGCAGCACTGAGGATGAGGAGGGTCATAGTGATGGTGGTGATGAAAACGGCAATACTGGTGCGAACAGGATGGTAGATGGCTTTAGTGATGATGATGAAGGGATGATAATGATGAAGATGACAGTGATGACAACAAAGATATCTACTATACTTCCCAATGATAACATGATGATGGTGTTATTGTAATCTGGATAGTGATAATTTGACGATGATCAAATGTGCACCAATGATGATAATAAGGTGGTACTAATGATGGTGCTGAGAAGATGGTAACCATGGTGATGATGAGAATTATGATGATTGTGATAAAGAGAATGAGGATGGTGGTGATGTTGAGTTTGAGGATGATGATTAATAAGGTGATTTTAGATGTTGATGAAGGTGATGTTGATAATGGAGGTGATGCTGGTGATATTTAACAACGTGACCTTTCCTAATGGTAGAACAGCCGACAACAGTTGTGAAGGTAATGATTGTGAACAGTAATTGTGATTGTCTCTTCAGTTTCGGTGAGTACGTGTTGATGATGATGTTACTGATGGAGTCTGGATTGTGGCAGATGCTTGAGGTGATCTTTAGTCCTAAGTGCATGTGACAGTTGGCACGCTTTGGCACAGATCCTGGCAAACCACAGGCCGAGGTAGGAGCCTGTAACAGTTAATGTGTGTTGGTGTTTTTATCTACCTGCTCCTCTAACCATCACCGTCTGCTGCCTCCAGTTAATACACCTCCTGTCTTGTCCTCCTCCCCCTGAAGCCACAAATTGAATTGAACTGAGTGTGATCAAATGTCTCTCTGTGGCAGTGGCGTACCACCTGTGCGGTCTGCCACTCCTAAATGTCTGCTGGCTCATTTCAATTTTTACACCATTACGTTTTGTTCTCAAGGCATATGTCACATTTTTGGGGAGAAATGTTTTACCAGCGTTTGCCAAACAGCTCGTAGATGACTTGTAACCAGCCAGCTTTGGGTAACTGTGACTGCGTGGTGCGTCTAAAACAAAACATCTCGTAAAAGCCGAGCACCAACAGTTGTTAGTCTACCAGTAAATGCCTGTTTGCATCAGCCTGTGGCTTTTTGTCACTGAGCCTGTTCCAGTATCTCACCACAGAACAGATGCACCTTCATCTTATCACACACACCAGTCCACACTGACTCAGACTTAGTGGATGTAGACTGTGGACTTTTTGATGTGTGGGCCTGTTCATACAAGTGGGGTCTCCTTCTGTTCTGTGATTGGCTTGTTAAAAATCCCTGTTGAAGCAGGTGAGTGAGGGGCCAGTTTGAAGTGTAAACTAATGCTAAGGCAAGAATAATTAGATGCATGAAAAAACTGGATGAGTTTCCTTTGTTTATATGAGACAGAGACCCCATGATCTTGTATATGTGCACAGGTCTACTATATCATTAGAACCTTTCAATAGTTCACCATGCCATTTGCAATCATAAATCCCATGATATCTGTCCTCACATTGTTTTTATCACCATGTTATTATGTGAAGGCACAGTTAAACCTCTCTGAAATCATACAATACTCTTTGGCTTTTTCACCCTTTATTTTATTTTTTTGGCCCCTGGGGTGCTGTGGGGTCGGATTGCTCTTGCAGCTCAGGTGGTGGGGTGCGCTCTCGTGCTCGTATTGAGTCCATTTATATTGGGGATCTTGTTGCATGATCACTGGCCCACCACTCCAATCCACTCTGACCTCCAGTGTGGGTCAGACTGTGAGCAGTTGCTAAGCTGGTGTTCAGGGCAGACATCACCACTTGGTTTAGACTGGGGAGAAATAGTTGGGAGTGATGATACCCTCACAAAATAACTTAGGACACTTTTGTATAGGTTCATCACTCATAGAGACTTAGTTAATATTACATGTACTCACTCGCAACCACAGAAAAAGGATTGCTCCTGTTCTGCTGCGAGATCAAAATTGCTTGTGTATAAGTTTGTACCTGTGCAGACACAGGGAAAAAGAAAAAAACAGGGTAAAGGTTGATAAGTGGATTTTACCACCTCTTTAATCCACCAGTTTGGCATGTTGGTCCACAATTTAAATAAAAAACAACCAACTCCTTCTAATAACAATCATAAAAAACCAATATAATCAGCAAAAAGTAGACAGAATAAAGGAGTTTTTGAATTAATCAAGAGAATATCACACAGAAAACACAATGGGATGTTCAATACGTCCAGAAAGGAAAATTGCTCTTTATAGACTCACATCATCAGCTGTTTGCAGGATGTTTGAGCTGATATCTTCATAATTTCAACCCAGTAAAGTTTCCTCTGTGTTCACACCTCTTGTTGAAGCCAATATTGTAATAACAGCCGATAACGTAATAAATTATTACGTTATTGGCCTTTTACATTTCGAAAAGGGCAAATTTCTTATGTTATCGGCTGTTATTACATTATTGGCTTCAACACCTCTCAATACATCACATTGTGGAAAAACCTGTGTTTCAGGAAGATGACCGTAGACTCTAATTTCCCAACCATGATTGTCACACCCATCTATGTATGTATGATGTCTGTATGATGTGAGGTGGAGATTAACAGAGCACACTGACTAAAATAGCACTCAGATGTAGTATTGATTTATTGATGTATTTATTAATTCCCACAGATCTGGTTCTATACCAATGACATCTTTGAGAATGCAGGTATCCCAGCACCAGAGATCCAGTACACCACAGCAGGAACAGGAATTATAGAGATCATCGCAGGACTCATTGGGGTAAGCATACTGTATATACTGCATTCATAAGGTAAGATCATTAATATCAATCTGATGGCTGCTGTTAAAACAACACTAAGATAACAAAATAAAAGTACATTATTTTTCAATATTACAATGCAGTGTTTTAGAGATTTTTAATGTCTCACAGTCGATATGTACACCTGTAATAACAATGAAAATGTTGTGAAAACTTACACACACATCTCACAATAATACAGGATAAGTCCAACATAAACTCTGTGTCTGCTCCTGCAGTGTTTCACTATAGAGAAGCTGGGACGAAGGCCTCTCATGATTGGAGGCTTTGCCATGATGGGCGTCTGCAGCGCTGGAATCACATTAGCCCTCATTTTACAGGTGAGTAATGAGCAACGATTGATATGAACAAATGAAGGGCGCACCCCAAACACAGGAAAACCAGTCCACAGGCACAGCATCTGTCCTCAACACAAACCCTCTGATGTTCAGTGTTGACAACGCTCAGCATCCTAGGCACAAAAACTACCTCTGAACACCACTGGGCTCATCAAACAGAGTCAAGGAGGAGTCAGGACTTACAGGGTGGCTGTGGCTCAGGTGGTAAAGCATCATCCACACATTGTAAGGTTGGTGGTTCGAGCTCCGGCTGTCCACATGTCAAAGTGGACATTGAACTCTATGTTGCTCCAGATGTTAGCTAGCGCCTTGCATGGTAGCTCTGTTTCCATTGGTGTATGTGCAAGGCAACAAAAAATTATAAAGCACTTTGTAGACCTAAGTTAAGGTCAAAAGATAATACAGTCCATTTGCTATTTACTGATGAAATGAGCACTGTCAGTGGAGAAAAGTTAAAGTGGAAACTTTTGAAACTTTTGAGTGAAGCGCTTTGAATTTGGGGTCTTTATCAGAGACCTGCCCTTTAAATTAATATAATTAATACCTTACTTAATATTAATATTAAGTAAGGTTATTAGTTTATAAAAAGCAGCCTTCTGAGGACCTTTGCAGCAATATGGATCTCCAAACATTTCACCTCCAAATATAAGTGATGCATTTTCATTCTAGCTCTAAAATTAATCTGAATTTGCCCACTCTGAAACTGAGTCTGTGTCCATGTCAAAGAGGGTTGGTTGAAAGAGGCATCAATACAGAAATCTGAGAAAATAGCATGTGTAGTTAGTACTTTTTATATCTTTTTACTACACAGCAGTGTGTAAGTACATGTTTTCTTTACTTGATATCTAAATATAAAGCAGTATATGCACTCTCAGTCTGCAGGCTTTTGTACCATTGGAGGAAACACATGCCACCATGAGAACACACAAACAGTCTGCAGACAACCTCCAGCTGAATTTAAGTTTTTATCACTCTGAGTCACAGAGTGGAGGAGGAAGAGTATAACATGACAGCAGGGTTATACGGAGCCCCTAAAGCAGGGGTCCTCAAACCTGGTCCTCTGGGGCCGCTATCCTACATGTTTCAGATGTCAGGTGTGTCCTCCAACACACCTGATTCAAATGATCAGGATCGTTATCAGGCTTCTGCAGAGCTTGATGATGAGCAGGCCATTTGAGTAAGGTGTGTTGGAAGAGGGACACATCTAAAACATGCAGGATAGCAGCCCTCGAGGACCAGGATTGGGGACCCCTGCCCTAAAGGGACATAAAGAAAAAAAAATAATTTAATGGAGGAAAAAAAAAGTGCCAGTATCACGTACACACATGAAACTATCTATACTAATCTGGTACGCTAACTATTTCGAGTTAGCATTTCTGGTATACAGAAGTGGCTGAATCTCCTGGTCCACTTTAAAGTAGCATTACGCCTGTGGCTGGCAGTGTTCAGTAATTTTCAAGCTAAATAATGAACTGAAGATTTGAACAAATTATGCAAACTCTTCTGTATACCGGAAATGTTATCTCGTGCGCAGGAGATCTGGTGCAGACTGGATACCAGCACTTTTTGTTCCCTTCTTCATCAAAAAAATTTTTTCTTCATGTCTCTTTAGGGGCTCCGAAGGGTTAAACAAACAAAAGTTTTATTAACAAAAAGCTGAAGTCCAAAAACATAAATCTAAAGACAAAATAAAATGCAAGGAAACACAGGAGTATGTACTGGTGCAACAGATAAGCTTGTGCATCAATCAAACAGGAGTTAAACTAAGGTCAAGCAGCAGAAGCTAACAGACTTTACAAAATAAAACAGGAAGTGAAACCAAAACACAGAGAAAACTCAATAATTATGATACAACTAAACAGTGATCATAACACTCTGGGTCTTCTTGTTTCAGTAACTTTCCTCCATTCTGTCCTTGCTCTCTAACCTAGTAGAGACAAGAGGAAGTGAAGAAGGTGAGCAAACAAGCAGAGTCAAAGACACATGAACACACTCCAGATGTTCAGAGTTGTGTTGGCAGAAGACACTGTCCTCCTGCTTTGCCAAGTGTGATGATGATGTACATGCAGGACCGTGCAGCCGTGGTCTGAGATGTGAAGCAGATTTGAAAGGAAAAAAAAAACAAGGGAGGGAGTTAGATTCACACCAGAGAAAAATGTGATTATATTGTCTGCTGTTGTTCTTCCTGCAGGCGCAGTTATTATTCATGCGCTACATCAGTGTCTGCTGTGTGGTCGGCATCATCGCTGGCTTCTGTATCGGTCCAGGCAAGTTGCTCTACACTGTATCTTCAGAGTCTGGTTCATTGTAAACTCTGTGATAATACAAGTCCAAGTAATGCTGTGCAGTGTGCAGGGAACGAGGATGATTATTCTCAAACCTGACCATTATTTATTATATCACATGATGCCAGAGGACCAATGAAAAGATATCTACAGATAATTTCTCATTAATTATTTTTAATTAGATAATTAAATGTAGTTACATAAAGAGCCCAGAAAAGAGAAGGTGTTTTTATGTTGGTTACTTCTCATTTCAGTAAATTAATGATTTGATCTTTAACACAGATAAAACCAGTACAGATCATCACAATTCCCCACAGATGACATTATATGTGTTGTTCATTGGTCTTGCACATTGTGTTTTCAAGGTGATAAACCCTGGACTTGGTGAGTCTGCAGAGGTGTCTTTGTGCTGTGAATGAACAGCGCCCTCTCCAGGTCATAGCTTCAAAATTCTTCAAGGATGAGTGACGCAGAAATAGATAGTATAGTTTATTTTCTTTAAAAATAAGTCTGAAGTTTAATAATTGATTATTAAGTAGCACTTAAGTAAAAATAGTCAGAGGAATCAGTCATTCTAAGTTTTAAATTGATGTTTCATAATTGTTTCACATGCACAGTGTGCCTTAAAATGAAGAATAAATATGCCTATTTATTATTTCTCTATACAGTTATAGATGTGGAGAAATGCATGCTTTAAGGCCCTCTGTGAAAGAGACAAATCGTGCCGTTTTAATGATAGAATACAATAATAAAATATTCCTAATATGCATTCTCTGATATATGACTCTCTTGTCCACATGCTGGCCCAGGATCCCCCGAACAGTCAGTTCTGTTCATCTCTAATTACCCGTTCACAGGCCTTATTTGGTGTAAAAGATGATTAATGACCAATGAATAATCATATGAAATAATATATTCCACACACAGCTATTCATCAGTAGAAAAACTGCTTGATATGTCCTATTAGGAAACTCATGTGCAAGTCCTTTATGTATGGAAAAAATAATAGGCTGGAAAAAAAGGTAAATTAAAGTTGTAAAAAAGGTGTTTTGATGACTCAGTTTAAAATGATTTAATTAGCGTTTCACAATTAGTACTCTTAGTGTCACATTTGAAATGAACACAATGCTCGAGGAAAAATAATTCTCAATGGTTCTGTACATAAGAACTAATGGTTCCTGTGTTTATTTAAAATGACTAAAGGGAAACTCCACATTAAAATCTGTTTATTCATTGTGGTTAATTCTATAAATAAATAATTTCCCCTGATTACATCATATTCATGTAATCAGAAAGCCCACTTTAAACTATCGTGTTGCATTATTGAAAATGGGAAAAAATAAGTCTCAAGTTTTGTCAATTCTTTTCAAGCTTTCTCATGTGTGGGCAGAAGTGTGATACTCAGTCAGAGGTGTACCTTGGTAAATGATCTCAGCACAACACCATTGATTCGTTGTTTTTATACGTTGTGATGTTTTGTTCCTGTTCCAGCGGGGGTTCCCTTCCTGATCACAGCAGAGCTTTTTAAACAGTCCCACCGGCCCGCGGCCTACATCATAGGAGGGTCACTCAACTGGCTGTCCAACTTCACTGTGGGATTCGTCTTTCCCTTCTTACAGGTGAAAGCAATTATTTTTGAACTGCTGTATCACCAGGGCCACTAAAGCTTACTGTGAACCTAATGTAGTGACAACTTGGTTTGGTTCCAATCCCCACTCTGTGATTGCTTGTGTAACGCTCCCTTAAACCTCTGATCAACTCCCCAATGCATCACAGAGCAGAAACCTGTAGTACAAACAGCAGTTTAAATGTCTATTACACATCCCATCTGTGTGATGAGGGTACCACAGGAAGCTCTACTGCAGTACCAGAAAGGTCTGTATGTGTCTCTGAATTCAAACTCTGATCCAAAACTCCTCCTACTTATGGGACTACTGCAGTCACATGTGACAGTTTTGTTTTTCTGATTTTTATTTAATTTTCAAAATGTAAAACATGAAAGGTGTCAGAACTCACAGTGCATCACAGTTTGTTGTGTATGGGGCTGAGTAACCAGTGACCAGTCCGGGTGTCTATGCTGACCCACCACTGAGAGCTCCTACAATGGGTACACAAGCATCAGAAGTGGAGCACAGGAAGAAGGTGTCCTGGTCTGATCCCCATACCTGAGGAAAACATGGCACCAGGATGCACTATGAGAGGAAGGTTAGCTGGTGGAGGAAGTGTGATGCTCTGCTGAGAAACCTTCACTCCTGCCATTCATGTGGATGTTACTTTAACACCTACTGAAACATGATCGCAGACTGAGTGCAGCCCTTCATGGAAACAGGTTTCCCTGATGGCAGTGCCCTCTTTCAGCAGGATAATGTTCCCTGCCACACCGCTAACATGGTTCAGGATTGGTTTGAGGAATACAACGAGTTCAAGGTGTTGATTCAGCCTCCGACCTCCCCAGATCTCAATCCATTTGAGTATCTGTAGGATGTGCTAGACCAGGGGTCTGCAACCCTGGTCCTAGAGAGCCGCAATCCTGCATGTTTTAGATCACAGGTGTCAAAGTCCTGCCATGGAGGCCGAGACCCTGCAGGTTGTATTTCCAACCCAGTCTCCAGCAGGTGATCTCACTGATTAGCTCCTTTCCTCAAACTGAAGGAGGTGCTGATCATTAAAATCACCTGCAGGGTCTCGGCCCTCCATGGCACGACTTTGACACCTGTGTTTTAGATGTTTCCCTCTTCCAACACACCTGATTGAAATTATCAGCTCATCATCCAGCTCTGCAGGAGCCTGATAATGAGCCTTATCATTTGAATCAGGTGTGTTGGAAGAGGGATATACCTAAAACATACAGGATTGCGGCTCTCTAGGACCAGGGTTGCAGACCCCTGTGCTAGACAAACCAGTCTGATCCGTGGAGGCTCCACCTCACAACATCTACAACCTAAAGCAGGGGTGTTCAACCCTGGTCCTCGAGGGTCCCTATCCTCCATGCTTTAGATGTGTCCCTCTTCCAACACACCTGATTCAAATGACCAGGATCATTATCAGGCTTCTGCAGAACTTGATGATGAGCTGATTATTTCAATCAGCTGTGTTGGAAATATCTAAAACATGCTGGATAGGGGCTCCCGAGGACCAGGATTGGGCACCCCTGACCTAAAGGATTTGCTGCTAGCGTCTTGGTGCCAGACACCACAGCACACCTTCAGAGGTCTGTGAAGTCCAGGTCTTAATTGGTCAGAGCTGCAGAAAGGGAGACCTAGTCCTGGTCATAATGTTATAGTTGATCAGTGCATATGTAAGGGTCATTTTATTGCTGCATGTGTAAAGTTCCTGATAATAATTAAGATAAGAACAAGAATAATTACTTATTATAATAATAAGAAGATTCCAACAATAATAATGTATTATTATTATTATTATTATTATTATTATTATTATTAATAACAATAATAATAATAATAATAATACATTTTATTTATAGTGCACTTTACATTTCAAAGAAATCTCAAAGTATAAATATAATATTACAGTGCAGGCAGGGTAGCAGAGCTGTTTGATTATTGTTTCCTATTCCTACTATTTCCTTCATTTTTATTGATTTACATTTATTCTGATTGTTGAGTCTGGTCCTAAGCTAAACTATAAGCAGGACTGCATCATCCTCAGACACAGAGGACTGACACACTGCACTGAAACCAGCTCTAGTGAAAACTCCTGCAGTTTGTTGTTGTGAAACCCTCATGTTTTTGTCTTTTTCTCTCAATCCTTCCAACCACCTTCCCTCCATCTGCCACGTCCCACCATCAGATGTCAGCAGGGTCTTACTGCTACTTGGTATTTGCCACCATTTGTGTGTCTGTGGCCGTCTATGTCTACACCGTGATCCCAGAGACCAAAAACAAGACATTCATGGAGATCAGCCGGATGTTCTCCAAGAAGGAGCCGGTCCTGGAGACCCAGGGTCTGATTCACGTTGACCAGCTGAAGCTGAAGAAGATGAATGGCTACGGTGGCGTGGAACATGCTTCTCTGGAGTTTGACAGCTCGTCTTCGGTACCTTAACGTCAGGTTCATGCTGAGTCGACAAAACCACTGATTGCTTTGATACGTATGTTGAAGCCAATAATGTCATAACAGCCGGTAACGTAATAACAACCAATAACGTAATAAATTTGCCTTTATTGAAATGTAATATGCCAATAATTTAATAACTCTCCAATAACGTAATAAAAGTCCTGAGCTGATAACGTAATAACTTTTGGCTAATAACGTAATAATTTATTACGTTATTGGCCTGGTAAAATAAAAAAACTTTGCTAAACTTTGCTAATGTAATAATTGAGCCAGTAAAGTAATGAATTATTCCTAATAAATGATTACATTACTAGCCAAAAGTTATTATGTTAGAGTGTTACATTTCAAAAGGACAAATTGATTACGGTATCGGCTGTTATTACGTTATCTGCTGTTATTACATTATTGGCTTCAACATACGTACACTTTAACCAAACGACACCTCACCTGCAGTGGGCTGTGGCTGACTGAGGCAGGACATGGATCACACTCAGGTTCAACACATAGCTCAGTAAACAGCTCTTTAACAGTTCAATATATCATTCTGGTGATTTTTTTTATCAACTCAAAGTCACAGAAACATTGAAAACAGACAGGATTGGACAGTTTTCAGGAGCCAGGAGGGATCATTAGTTACATTTAATGTGCTCTGTCTTTCAGTTTGACCTTCATATAAAGTGCTAATTTGTTTTTTATAATGTCATTGGTTCAGTGTCACCATGTTCCCAGATTCAGTGTGAATAAAATCATGGACAAGAAGTCACAGATTATATCAGTAATAGCACAACAAATCCATTGCTTTAGGTCAATAAAATAAGAAAAGACACATCCAAGGCTCAGTGAAGAGTGGAGACACCATCTCTGAATCCAACAGAAACAGCAGCAAAATGGTTCAAAGTTCATTAACAGCAAGAACAAATTTAAAAAATTGACATATTTGTTTGATCCATGTGAGAAAGTTTAACTGGCCCAGCAACTGTTTTCATTGCTTGCGTGTTTACGTAAACTGTAGTGATTCATCATTCATTCAGTCATTTGCCTCTTCCAGGTAAGTTTGGTTTACCAGAGTTCAAATCATAAATATAATGAAATAATGGTAAAATTGTCATTTCCTTTCACTGTGAGTTTCAAGGTTTTAAAATGCCACCTTTCATCAGACTTTTAACAGCTGATCAGCTTTACTGTGGGATGAGTTTGGACTGTCTACTGT